>CATIWC010001650.1:0-244783 GCA_948472305.1 Vicia faba
CAATTTATTTTGTATATGTTCCAACAAATACAAGATAACAGGACGAAAAAGATTATTAAATTTGATAAATATAATCATATATTTTATTATTTATTCTATTATTTCTAATTAAATTTAACAATGCATAATATGTAAGTTCTTCTTTATCGAGTGTCATTATTATTCTATCAAATTATTATTTTCTCAATACATGTCTCATTTTTTCGATCCATTTTTTCTCTAAATATCAAAAACTTATTACCTTTGTTTTTGAATTTTATTTTTCCATTATGAAAATTTTAGTTCAATTTAACCAAGATGGTTTTTATTTCAAAAATAATTTTTATAAAAATTAGTGAAATATTCATGCATTCACACGGGTACTGAAATAATATGCACGCTTTTGTTTTCAAAATATAATAAAAATGTAAATAAGAAGAAAAAATATTTTATCAAAATATTTTATTATTTTTAAAAGAAAGATATACTTTTAAAATAAAAACAAATTGTTTAACTAAATTTTTCTTACACCAATAATAAATATGTCAATTTTCCATATATTATTTTAAAAAATACTTTATTTTAAAATAAAAATGATTTTAGAATAAATATATTAGTAATATAAATAATTTAAAAGTAATATTTTTTTCGGGTTTAGATTATATATTATTTTAAAAAAATTAATTGTACAAAAAATATAATAACTCGTGAGTTCATACAAATTCTGATGTGATTACTCGTGCATTCATACGGTATTTATGTGTGTGTCACTCGTGCGTTTCTTGAATATTGGTGTGGTACATACACTTTTATTTTCAAAATATATATAAAAAAAAACAAAATTGTTTTTACCAAAAAAACCTCTATAATTTTTAAAAATAAATTCATACGACACGTAATAACCATTTTCATTATCCACTTGATGAAGAGATGAGGTAAGTAAGTCACGTAAAATAGTTTCTAAAGTTGACCGCCCGAGAGTGTCGTGCGCCTTATGCATGTCTATTTGAAGCATGCTTCTAGGAATACCCCTTTGTGCTATACCCTTTAACCCTTTAATCAATTCATATGCCAACAAAATATGACATAATCTGAAAATAATTTTATACACAATATTTCAGCACGCATTCTCAGATTTAAGGATAAGAGAGTGACTATTGTGCACTTTCATGACTTTATTTTCAAAATATATTCAAAATGTAAATAAGAAAAACAAATTAATTTACTAAATAGTCTTTAATTTAAAATATAAAAAAACATTTTTTTTAAAATCGATAACAACTTGCATGTAAACTTTCATGTGCCATGTCATTATACAAGTTATTCAAATACATGAAAATTTACATTGTCCCAGGAGTTTCAAGAGTTGTTTACAATAAGTGCAACACCTAAAGATATTACACTTAATACTACTCATGTCAAAAGAATAACCATTAGGAAAAATTCATAATATTCATTTTACCTGTTTTATCAATGAAGATCAGTTTTATCAATGAAATATCCAGCAAGTAAATCGAAGTACATTCCTAATAGTGAATCAAATAAAATAATCTGAGTTTCACCTAATATGGTATTTAAGGGCTTTCAAGAAAATGATTGAGAAAATCTTAGCTACCTTTCCGTCGTACACCAACATACATGTTGCACTCGCATTTGTAAAGTAATGAGCCAACCTCTGAGAAGCATCACCCAAACATACTCTTTTGCTCTGTTGAAGAATTCATTGGCTTATTCTGCAATAAAGAAACAAAATAAATTGGTTAGTTGGAAAGCTACTTGGAAAGTTTAGGGAATATGAAAAGTTGTACTTGGAAAGCTACAACACATTGATTAGGGCAGATTCCTCGTCTAGATGAGAATTCTCATGAGATCAATGTGATCTACGGTTAAACCAGCAGCAGTCGCAACATTGAGATCAATGTGATCAGAACCAATTCAGCAATCAAAGCACTGGCTTCGTGGATCAAGTATTCCATTTCCATCAACCATTAACAACTGTCAACAACATAAGAATTAAAAAATTCATAAGCAAAAATGAGTCAATAAATAAAGTCTTGCAGGCTCATAACTGCAACTTGCAAACTGAACAACTAAGCTAGTAAAAATTACCAAGAAGGAGTAGACATGATTCCAGCATATAGTAATATAGCATTATGGTAAAATATTGTGTATCTACTTAACCATAATAATAATAACATATAATAATTTTTAAAAAAAATTTATAGTAAAAAAATTCACTTTTTAATATAAAAAGTAAATATTAAATAAATCCGAACCGATCCGAATAACCGTAGTTCATAAAGAGTCGAGCTTGAACAATTAAAATATAATCCATTTATATTTCATGTTTTCTTGCCCAGCCAGCAAAAAGCCCGAACCTATCACAACTTAGAAATATTCACTTTATTGCTGCCCGCAATTAATAAGTCGTCCACATATAAACAAAGTGTAATCACTTTTTTGCTTGCATCTGTCTTTGATAACGAGAAATCGTATCGTATAATTGCTACATTTTTAGTCTATTTTCATACTGCATTAATCCATTTAACTCCCGATTGTTCCGAGTTTTTATGTCTTTTCACAGGTACAACATGTCTCAAGTCAATTTAGTGGAAAAAGATCATATGAAGAAAGTTAACATGAAAACCAGAAGAAAAGGAACAATTCTGCAAAGTTCTGCAGTTTTTGATGTTGTGACGGTCATCACACATCACTTACGAACGTAACGCGCTGCTAAGCGTCTTACGTCCGTCACCTTGGTGTTACGACCGTAACACGCTTATTACATGAAGAATGCCCGTAACACACTTGTGGCGACCGTTACACGCTTAATACAACTTTATGAAGAACGTGAGGTGAAGACGTGGAGACGTGGGCAACAAAAAGAAAGGAGTCTTCAGATACTCCTACAATCTCTCAACCTCACCAACGCCCAGTCTTCCTAGTTTTTTCTCCACAACTGAAGTGCAAAGCCCACGTTCTTGTTTTTTTAACTGTCAATTTCTCCTCTATAAATAGGAGAGATTTCGATGAAGAACGAATATAGATTTTTTTTCACAAATTTCTTGCGGAAGCTCTGCCGAATTTACGAACCATTTCCCAGTTTGCATTTTTCCTGCTGTTCTTGTTTTTATTTCCCTTTTACCATTTAATAGCCATTTCTAACATTAGGAAATTGCTATCCTAGTTAGAATTTGTTTTTAGCTTCAGACTTCGTTTCGAGTTTCGATTCCGAAGGTTCCAATCTTGCCGACTTGTGGAAGAGGGAGCTTGAGGAATAGTATTATTATCCAGGTTTTAATCGCATTTAATTTAATTTTAAGTGCAATTTGTGAATTTTTTTTATTAATAACCATGTATTAAAAAAATATTTCGCAAATAACCGGGGTTTCGGAAAAAATTACGTAAATAACCATGTTTGAGATGGCTCCACAAAGGAGGAGCCATCTCATTTGGCGCATGCTCCTCTTTTTTTAAGGGAGGCGCCATCTCACTTGGCGCCTAAGTGCTTAGGGCAAGCCCTAAGCCAAGTGAGATGGCGCCTATGTAGAAAATTAGGTCAAAAAAAAAATTTTTTTTCTTTCCTGCGCGTTGCGTATTAGACAGAGATAAACAAAATGGATTTTTTATTTAAAAAAAAATAATTACATTCAACTGTTTTACATTTAAAGAACAGTAAAAAAATGGATACAAAAAATACTGGGAAAAAAAAAGATACATCAGTGATCCCCAGGAACCCGGTAATGACCCCCAGTTCCGCATCCCCGTCCTCGCCTTTCTCTTGCTGGGTGCCGTTTCGTTTCCTGCTGCGGCAAGGTCGATGGCCCAGCGAAGTCAATGCGATCCGAATCCATAAAATCAGTAAGATCTCCATATCTCGAAGATCCGCTCTGGTACAGTCGGTTACCCATACCCTCGAAGTTTGGTCGTGTTGGCGGTGGGTGGGGTTCCATGGTTGGTCGGTAGCATTGGTCGTCTGAGTATGGGGGGTAGAAAGGAAATGGATCTTGGGGTGTTTAGTATTGTGGATGTTGGGTTGTTTGTTGATATGGTGGTTGATGGTAGGTTTGGTCGGCTTGGTCATAATCTTCTGACATTCCCATATCAGGGCTAAGACTGGATGTTGAGGGCGCCATATTGGGATATGTGGAAGACTGAAATTGTGTATGTGGTATGTGGGTTTGCTGGTATTGGGGTTGGTATTGTGGTTGGGTTTGAGGCATATCCGGGTATTGGTAGTTTGGCGGTGATTGTGGTTGGTAGTACGGCATTTGGTTGTAGTTGTGTTGTGGTGGGGAATGTGGTTGTGTGTTTGTTGGTATGTTTCTTCTTGGGGGTTGGTTTGAGGTTGATGGATTTTGGGTTTGTTGGTGGGGAATCGAGGGTTGTGCCTATTGTGTGCGTGGGTCAACCAAGTACCTCGGATGAGACACGTGCATATTTGGGTTACTAACCGACCTGTACCACGACATATATTGATCGGTGTGTCGCATGTTACCTTGAGTAAGGAAAACCGGGGATTGCAAGATGTAGCGGTGACGCCTTTGCCACATTTTACACCATTCTGGAGCAAAGTCTTTCCAGTTGGTAAGATTCCACTGGGCGTCGACCCTTTTTAGATGCCAGGGGGACAAATCTGTTGGATCACTTGGTATCTCTTGGATCATTCCGAACTGCATCTTCACACGGTCGCTGTGGTGCATCTCCATAATGTTGAACCGAATGAGTGCAGTCTTTGCAGTCCAAGTTGCTGCATCCTCTGGATTTGGAGAATGGTCCAAACCCAAATATGGTCTCCAGACGAACTGCGATAAAATAAAAATCAGGTAAGCGCAAAAGTAATGTATAAATAATTAAAATGAACAAAAGTTAAAAGCTACGACGTACGTCATCTGGGCCTAAGTGATCCAACAGATTCCGGTAGAGTGCGACATTGAATCTGGGATTCTTGCCGTAATCCATACCCCTCACGCAGTACCTAAAGGAAATGAGAAACATGTTATTTTTAGCATATATTTTGGAAAGAGAAGAATAGTTATAAATGCTATAACTTAATGACTTACTTTGTTGCGTAAGGGAAACCAAAAGTGTTGTTGTTGATGGGGTTTAAGGACTCCATCCTCCACCAACCCCAGGCTTGTAGTAAAAATGCGCACCCATAAAATGTACATTTTTCCTTGACTGCGTTTTTGCACAAGGAACTGTACAGGTGGGCTAATACTGCAGAACCCCAACTATATTTTCTAGTTTTATCAAAATTTGTTAGTAAATGTAAGTACATGAAATTTACACTATTTCCCGTACTTTCGGGAAATAAAAATGTACCAAAAAGTATCATAATATACGTTCGGGATTTTACTACTCGGTCATTCTCTGAGGAATTTTCATTTAATTCCATACTTGCATAATGCCGTTTCAGGTCAGTGAGTAGTATTCCCTGCCCTCTTGCTCCACCACCTTCTACCATGTCCCTACCCAACAGTTCTTCACACTGTGAGTTGGGTTGTTGAACCGACCCGTTCACCGCCTTACCGTCGATAGGGAGGCCCAGTAGCATGTACACATCTTCGAGAGTGATGGTACATTCACCTATTGGTAGGTGAAATGTATGGGTCTCCGGTCTCCACCTCTCCAACATTGCAAGAATGAATTTGGAGTCAATGGTGCAGTTGGAGATCTTTATCACGTGTCCAAAACCTGTATATTCCAGATAAGGGACGATAAATGGGTCGGGAGCCAGGTATTTGTGCGAACGGATTCTGAATCTTTGTGTATCCTGAGATCATAATTAAACAAGAGTAAGATTAATTAAGATGAACAACACGTTATTTGAAGTGTGAAAAATGTATAACCAAAGAAGAGACTTACAAATGCAGCAATGTTTTCCCTTGTGCCTCTGTGAGTATCTCCCATTGTTAGAAGGGCCATTGTTCAGAATGCTTGAGAGAATGAAAGACTTAGGAAGAAATAGAGAGTATGATAGACTTAAGAAATATTTCGTAGCAGAGAGTGAGAGTTGTGTGGGTGTGAGAGATGTTTCATAAGGTATGTATTTATAGGCAAATAAGTTTGATGTAGTGGTTGCATGCCTGCGATGTGTCACATTTGCATGCTTAGGGTGTTACACATATGCATGCATGCATTTACAAAAAATGTAAGGTGTCACTCTTGCAGGCTAGGTGGCAGCCCATGCATGTATCACGATTGGACAGTAAGGGAGGCGCCATCTCACTTGGAGAAATAGTACAAAAATGAATGGTGTCGCCACCCCATTTGGCGAATAAGAGGTGTCACGTTTTACAGCATTGGCTCAGGCTACGTGACAGCCTTTGGGATTCCTTTCTTTGTTGCATGCAAGGCCATTGGAGTTGATGGGTGGAGTCTTACACAAAACATTTATGTGTGCAGAATAGGGCCAGGCTAGGTGGCAGCATAAGCCCATGCATGTATCACGATTGGACAGTAAGGGAGGCGCCATCTCACTTGGCGAAATAGTACAAAAATGAATGGTGTCGCCACCCCATTTGGCGAATAAGAGGTGTCACGTTTTACAGCATTGGCTCAGGCTACGTGACAGCCTTTGGGGTTCCTTTCTTTGTTGCATGCAAGGCCATTGGAGTTGATGGGTGGAGTCTTACACAAAACATTTATGTGTGCAGAATAGGGCCAGGCTAGGTGGCAGCATAAGCCCATGCATGTATCACGATTGGACAGTAAGGGAGGCGTCATCTCACTTGGCGAAATAGTACAAAAATGTATGGTGTCGCCACCCCATTTGGCGAATAAGAGGTGTCACGTTTTACAGCATTGGCTCAGGCTACGTGACAACCTTTGGGATTCCTTTCTTTGTTTCATGCAAGGCCATTGGAGTTGATGGGTGGCAAGCTAGGTGGCTACATAAGCCCATGCATGTAATATTATTGGCAGCCTTGGGGGGTTGCATTACTTACTTAATTGAAATTTTTTGCCTTACGTTGAACATAACATTCATTCACATAAACTGTAAAATTTTCCAACCTTCGAATCAGTCATCTAACCTTCAAACATTCCAGCATTCATACCTTCATACAATCAATAAACCCAAAACATTCTCACCTTCATACCTAAAACAATTCTACACAATGGCCTCTTCACCACAATTTGTTGTCAAAGCACATTTCAACGGTGAGACATACATGTGTCCCACAGTTGGGTTTTTGTTTAGAAACACCGACAATGTCCGATTTCTCTTAAACGGGAAAGCAAATTTCTCGTACTTTAAGAAAAGATTGGAGGCCAAACTTGAACGAGGACCGGTATCCCAGATATTTTATTAGAGTCCAGTCTTTTTTGGAAACAACCAAGTTATTTTTTATAAGGTTGCAATTCAAGATGACGAGGATTTCCAGAACATGATTTCCAGCCATGTCTATTCTGGAAACGACTCTATTGAGTTGTACGTTCTGTTTCAAGAGCCTCCGGTGACACAGGAGGTAGAGCCTCCGGTGACACAGGAGGTTGATCCTTTGGAGAATGAGCAAGATGAGGTGGATGCAGTTGATGATGAAGAAGAAGATAACGAGTTAGAGTTTGATGAAATGGTGAACGACGATTCTGACGATGATGGCATCCCAAGTATTCCTACCGACAAAATCTACACACCACCTACGCACATGACAAACTTCAACATGGGCGGAGATGAACCTTCTACGGACTTGTTTTTCCAACCGTATATGCAGTCGGATGAAAATTTAAAAGAGAAGGACAAGTTTTGTAATAGAGAGGAATGCATAAGGGCCATCAAAAAATTTCACATGCTCAACTCGGTTGATTATAAGGTGGATCGTGTAAACCCGGAAAGGTACAAGATCAAGTGTGTCCACCCTGACTGTATGTTCAAGCTGACCGCTTCATACAGACTAAGGGGTGACTGCTGGGTCATAGGTTCCATGACTACCCATACTTGTGTAAGTTCCACTCAATCACAAGACCACCGAAAACTCAACCATGATCTAATCTGTCAAGAAATCCTACCCCTGGTCAGCAAATACCCTTCTTTGAAGGTGAAAACAATCATCTCCCACATCACCACGGTTTTT
Organism: Vicia faba; assembly: GCA_948472305.1. Taxonomy (NCBI): domain Eukaryota; kingdom Viridiplantae; phylum Streptophyta; class Magnoliopsida; order Fabales; family Fabaceae; genus Vicia; species Vicia faba. Next base: position 8,058 of record CATIWC010001650.1, read on the forward strand.
AACTACACTCCGTCTTACCGTAAGGCGTGGTTAGCAAAGACTAAGGCGATTGAAAGGGTGTACGGAAACTGGGAGGAGTCATACCGAGAACTTCCCCGCTACCTAAATGCACTCAAGACATATTCTCCAGGTAGTGTTTATGTTCTGGAAACATTGCCAGCGTACGCCTAAGATGGTAGTCTACTACATGGCAACGGAATATTCAGTCGCGTCTTTTGGGCATTTCAACCATGCATCACAGGGTTTGCATCATGCAAACCAATTCTACAAATAGACGGGACTTGGTTGTATGGGAAGTACAAAGGCACGCTTTTGATAGCAGTTGCACAAGATGGCAACAATAACATTTTCCCTGTTGCGTTTGCCCTTGTCGAGGGGGAGACCGGTGGTGCTTGGAGCTTTTTCCTGAAAAATCTTCGTACACACGTGGCTCCTCAACCAGATCTCTGTTTGATCTCGGATAGACATGCCTCCATTGAAAGTGCCTATAATAATCCGGCAAATGGTTGGCATGACCCTCCTTCTACGCATGTCTATTGCGTCAGGCATATCGTCCAGAATTTCTCGAGGGAGGTCAAGGACAAAACATTGAGGAAAGCGGTGATGAATGCGGGATACGCACTGACACAGCCCACATTCAAATATTACCGCAACGAGATCCGTTTGTCTAACCCAGAAGCCGGTACGTGGATCGACAATATACCGGTCGAAAAGTGGACTAGGTCATACGACAATGGCCAAAGATGGGGGCATATGACAACAAATCTTATTGAATCAATGAATGGGGTATTCAAGGGCATACGAAACCTCCCCATCACTGCCTTGGTGAAATCTACGTATTTTAGGATGGCTGCGTTATTTGCCAAAAGAGGTGAAATGTGGTATGCGGTCTTGCAATCAGGACAACTATGGAGTGAAAGCTGTATGAAATACATTAAGGCTGAAAGTGCTAAAGCCAACACTCACATGGTTACACGGTTTGATCGCCATAGCCACAACTTCATTGTGAAAGAGACAATTGACCACAATGAAGGCCTGGCAAGACAAGAATACAGGGTCATTTTACCTTCTCAATGGTGCGATTGTGGCAGGTTTCAAGCTTTTCGTATGCCTTGCTCTTATGTCATTGCCGCTTGTGCTCATACCCATCAAGACGCGCTTCAACTGCTCTCAAACGTTTATAAATCTGAAACGTTGCTCACTGTTTACAACAACAACTTTCATTTGGTGGCAAAACCGGACTATTGGCCTGAATACAACGGTGATATAGTTTGGCACAATGACCAAATGCGAAGGAACAAGAAGGGTCGTCCCAAAAGCAGGCGCATAACAACAGAAATGGACGATCTTGACAGGTTGGAAAGAAAGTGTGGTTTATGCCGTCAGGTCGGACACAATCGCAAAAACTGTCCGAATCGGGCGTCTGGCACGACCACATAAATTTTGTAATACAATAAATCTTTTCAATATTTGTGTTGTAAACATTATGGGTTTTCCATTAATAAAACTGTTCACACAATTTAAGAAATTCAATATAGGAAATTACATTAGGGTTTTCGCGTACAACAATGATTAACGATATTCAATATAGGAAATTACAACTGTTAACACAATTTCATCTGACCCATGCATCATCAGCATTACATCACTGTCTGTTTTGACTTCCTCCAACCACACATTAGGTCTTCCTGTTGCATGCGAGGTTGTTGTTCGTTTTTGCTGGATCCTTCGAATTTTTTCCCCCTCGGCGATGTCTCCATCTAGCCACCGCATCAACTCCCGCTTCAGACGCTCCATGGAGTGAATGTGCCAGAATTTCATTTTCATCGCAGGTTTTGTGGCGGAGAATATAACGTAACCATCTCTGCTAAAAATCATAGGCGACGTCATTACGTAAATAAGGGAGTACAAAATAAAAATACAGTGCGAGAAAGTGTGAGAAATTTCAAAGAAACGGACGAATTATTTATAAAACAGCAAAAAAACCCTAGTTTTGCCCTAGGCGCCAAGTGAGATGGCGCCTCCTCTCCTTTTTAAGGAGCATGCGCCATCTCACTTGGCTAAAAGCCAAGGGAGGCGCCAAGTGAGATGGCGCCTAGGGCAAAACCCTAGGTGCATGCGCCAAATGAGATGGCTCCTCCTTTGTAGAGCCATCTGAAACATGGTTATTTGCGTAATTTTTTCCGAAACCCGGTTATTTGCGAAATATTTTTTTAATACATGGTTATTAATAAAAAAAATCGAAATTTGTTTACGTTCAATTACTGTTATTTATTTATCATGAATGTTTCACTGCTTTCCAATTATATTTCTTGTCTGTTTCAAGTACCATGGCTAGCTAAATTTCTAGAGTCGGGATGTGATAATAGTAACTGAATGGATTAAATTGTTCCTAAGCTAAAATCCAAATTAACTTAATTTCTGGATGTGACTTTTTATAATTAAAATAAATCTTTTTGTTACGAGAGTAAGAAAAGTAGAATAGGTTAGGATCCATACCACGAGAGTGTGAGGTTTTAACGGGATAATGAAAGTTAGGCATTTGATTTAAATACAGCGAGAGCGCTTTAAAACGAATTAGACTTTATTAAGTTTTCAAAGTGTATTTTCTAAACACTTATGGGCTAGCGAGAGCAGGCATAGGGCTTTGGGGGTATAATCCGAGATAAGACCATGAGAGTGTGAGTTGAGGGTTTTTAAACTGATAAATTGTACATAACCATTTAAGTTAAACATCTTTATATGCTTAGGTTCGATTAAATCCGCTTAGGTTCACTATATTACATACCGACCGCTTTATTATTATTATTTCCTTAGTTCGATTTAGTTTTCCTCTACTTTAACTTCTAAAAACCAAATGTGACAACATCTGCCTTAGCTAAACTAGCAAACCTTTATAGCACTAGAGTGATTACAAAGTCCTTGTGGGTTCGACATCTTTTTATTACTACCGCGATAGGCTGTACACTTGCATTTAAGATACCGTTAGACACATTAGGTCGATCGCACATCAAGTTTTTGGTGTCGTTGTCGAGGACTTTGATTTAGTCACTAGTGCACTCATAAAGTAGCACTGTATAGACTAGGACAACTATTTATTTTTCCCTCTGTTGTATGCCAAATACTCGCTCCCGAAGCGAGCCTTTGCATCTACAAATCAATGATATCGAGCGCTATCTTAGAGTAAGACGCCGAATTCAAGAATACCGTGATCTCAACAATCTTCCTCCGACTAAGCTTCCTGATATCTCAATCCCTGAGTTAATTGAAGAATCGAAGATGGATGACGCACCAACTCCACCTCGTCCTCTTAAGGATTACGCAGTTCCTTCTCAAGCGGAACCTCACAACAACATTACCGCTCCTACTATCGCTCGAAACAATTTCGAGCTGAAACCTCCGCTTCTATCCGCCGTTCAGCAGAACCAATTTTCTGGATCTCCTACTGACAACCCAAACCTGCATCTATCAGTGTTTGTGCAGTATGCAGACACTGTAAAAGCGAATGGTGTAAACCCCGAGGCGATACGATTGCGCCTATTTCCTTTTTCTTTAAGATACAGAGCTCGAGCATGGCTCCAATCTCTTCCATCAAAATCAATCACCACATGGGATGAGTTGAAGAAGGTCTTTTTGGCTAGATATTTCCCACCAAGCAAAACTGCTATGCTCAGAGCCAACATCAATGGTTTCAGACAAAAAGATAACGAATCACTTTTTGAAGCGTGGGAACGCTATAAGGACATGATTAGAGTCTGTCCTCATCATGGTTTAGAAGAATAACTGATCATTCATACGTTCTATAACGGTCTCTTGTACAACACAAGATTGACTATAGACGCTGATGTTGGTGGCGCATTGATGGATAAACCGTATACCGAAGCAAATCAACTTATCGAAAGCATGGCTTAGAACCATTATCAATGGGGAAGCGAAAGAGATAATATGGAAAAAACTCAAACAAAAGGTGGCATGGTTGAAGTGAATAGTCTGGATCAAGTCAACGCTAAAGTGGAAGCCCTTAGCCAAAAGCTAGAAAATCTTACCACCACTCCCGCAGCTACCGTAGCTGCAGTAGCTCAAACTTGCGATCTATGTGGTCTTCAATCACATCCTGCTCCAGAATGCCCACTTCTAACAGGAGTTCCAGCGGAACAAGCGAATTACGTACATGGAAACCCTTATAGTAATACCTATAACCCTGGTTGGAAGAATCATCCGAATTTTTCGTATAAAAGAAACAATGCGTTGTACGCACCTGGACAAGCTCCTTCCACGCCACCTGGCTATCCAAAAGCTATCCTAAATCACCCTAATAATGGACCTAATACATCCAATGTCCCTAGGAAATCTAATCTTGAAATCATGATAGAACACTTCATTGCTTCTCAATCTCAGACTAATAAAGATGTTCTAAATCAGAATTTACATACTAATGAGCAGATTAAACAATTATCTAGTAAAGTTGACGCTTTAGCTACCCATAATAAGATGCTTGAAACTCAAATTTCACAGGTAGCTCAACAACAAGCACCTACTACTTCCCCAGTTGTAATTTTCCCTGGTCAACCACAACCTAACCCAAAAGGACATGCTAACGCTGTGATACTGAGAAGTGGAAAAGAACTTGACGGACCTGTTGATCCAAGACTCGAAAATCCAGCCATGTACCAAAAGCAGAACAAGCCAACTGAAAATGAGAATGAACCAAAGGAAAAGGAAAAGGAAAACCAAGAGGCAGTGGGTAAAGAGAAGCCTTATGTGCCTCCACCACCCTATAAACCTCCGATTCTGTACCCTCAGAGACTTACCAATTCCAAAACGATGGGCCAATTCAAGAAATTCGTTGAACTTTTGAAACAACTGAATATCACAATACCGTTTACAAAAGTTATCACTCAGATGCCCTCGTATGCTAAATTTCTCAAGGAAAACCTATCTAACAAGAAAAAGATAGAAGACAACGGAACAGTTACACTTACTGCTGAGTGCAGCGCTATTATTCAAAACGATATGCCCCCTAAGTTAAAAGATCCAGGTAGTTTCTCTATACCTTGTAACATTGGAAAGTTTGTCATAGACAAAGCTCTATACGACTTGGGATCAAGTATCAGTGTCCCCTATCTATTTGCAAAAAGTTGGAGATGGGAGAACTTAGACCCACAAAAATGTCCGTTCAATTAGCTGACCGATCAGTTAAATACCCTGTAGGTATACTGGAAAACGTTCCAGTTAGAATAGGTCAATTCTATATCCCGACCGATTTCATAATCATGGACATTACCGAGGACTCAGTTACTCCTATCATATTAGGAAGACCTTTCCTAGCCACAGTTGGAGCTATAATTGACGTAAAGAAGGGCAGACTAACATTCGAAGTTGGAGAGGAAAAAGTGGAATTCATCCTCACTCAATTCTTACAAGAACCAGCCATGAATGACACATGTTATCTAATCGACATTATAGACGAGTGCGTAAGAGATATGGAATCAGAACAGACCACATACTCTGAAATAATGAAAATCCAAACCCCTCTGATATTCGAAGACGACAATTGGCGTGAACCATATCAAGATGATAGTCTAAGCGAAAGTCTAGCCATTACACCTGATCATATGCCATGTCCAAAGAAACCGGGTTTAGAATTAAAAACCTTACCCAGGAACCTAAGATACGAATTCCTAGATACTAAATGCACGCGACCAGTAATAGTTAATTCCAGTTTAGGAACGCTCGAAACTAAGAAACTTTTAGACGTCCTAAGGAAGTACTCGACTACATTAGGTTATAACATATCCGATTTGAAAGGAATATGTCCTTCAATTTGTATGCATCGTATTATGATAGAAGAAGATTGTAAAACCTCTAGAGAACCTCAAAGAAGGATTAACCCAATCCTTAGCACTATAGTCAGAGATGAAATTAAGAAGCTATTAGAAGCAGGAATCATATATCGAATCTCCGACAGTAAATGGGTTAGCCCAGTACACGTCGTACCGAAGAAAGGAGGTATCACTGTTGTGAAGAACGCAAAAGGCGAACCGATAACACAAAGAGTGGTTAATGGTCATAGAGTGTGCATTGATTATAGAAAACTAAATAAAGCTACTCGAAAAGACCATTTTCCTCTACCCTTCATAGATCAAATGTTAGAGAGATTAGCCAAGCATTCCTACTTCTGCTATCTAGATGGTTATTCCGGATTTTTCCAAATTCCTATTCACCCTGATGATCAAGAGAAGACTACATTCACGTGTCTCTATGGAACGTTTGCTTACAGACGAATGCCCTTCGGATTGTGCAATGCCCCTGCAACCTTTCAACGATGTATGATGTCAATCTTTGCAGATTTCATCGATAGCATCATGGAAGTGTTCATGGACGACTTCTCTGTGTGCGGGAAAAGTTTTAAAGGATGCCTATCAAACCTAGAAAAGGTTTTAGAAAGATGTGTGAAAGTAAACCTCGTGCTTAACTGGGAAAAATGCCATTTCATGGTCAGAGAAGGAATCGTACTAGGACATGTTATATCTAATAAGGGAATTGAAGTTAATAAATCTAAGATAGAAGTCATAAAAGAACTTCAACCACCTAAGACCGTTCGAGAAATACGAAGTTTTTTAGGACACGCCGGTTTCTATCGACGATTTATCAAAGATTTCTCGAAGATCACTAAACCACTTACCGGTCTATTAATGAAAGACGCTGAGTTCATATTCGATGAAGATTGTCTTAAAGTGTTTGAAACTCTAAAATCAGCCCTTATCACCGCACCAATCATGCAACCACCCGATTGGAGATTACCTTTTGAAATCATGTGCGATGCGAGTGACTACGCCGTAGGCGCAGTTCTTGGAAAAAGGAAGGACAAGAAACTTCACGAAATCTACTATGCAAGTAAAACGCTAGACTCAACTCAAATGAACTATGCCACAACTGAGAAAGAGCTGTTAGCAGTTGTCTTTGCGCTTGACAAATTCTGTTTTTACCTAGTAGGAGCGAAGATAATCATTTACACAGACCACGCTGCTATCAGATATCTACTAGCCAAGAAAGATGCAAAACCAAGACTCCTCAGATGGATCCTACTTTTGCAAGAGTTTGATCTAGAGATTGAGGATAAGAAAGGAACCGAAAACGTCGTAGCAGACCACTTGTCAAGATTAGAAGGTATAAAACCCGAACAAGTACCGATTAACGACGATTTTCCGCATAAACAGTTGATAGCGCAAATAAGAAGCGATCTAGCTCAACTGGATCTAAACAAACCAAAAGCCAAGGAAGTCGTGGAAGCGATCCATACAACCATGGGACTGCCATGGTATGCTGACATAGTCAACTACTTAGTTGCAGGCGCGCTCCCACTGAACTTAACTTATCAACAGAAAAAGAAATTCTTCCATGATCTCAAGTATTATTATTGGGATGAACCTTTATTATTTAAAAGAGGACCGGATGGAATTTTCCGCCGATGCATACCTGAAGAAGAAATATAAGATGTTATTTCTCACTGTCATTCATCTCCCTATGGCGGACATGCAAGCACTTCTAAAACCTGTGCAAAGATCCTACAAGCTTTCCTATTCTGGCCTAATCTATGGAAGGATGTCCACATCGCTGTTAAAAACTGTGATTGGTGTCAACGTACCGGTAATATTTCAAGACGCGATGAAATGCCTAAAAGAGGAATACTAGAAGTAGAAGTCTTTGATGTTTGGGGAATCGATTTCATGGGACCTTTCCCATCTTCTTTCGGAAACAAGTATATACTCGTAGCTGTCGATTATGTTTCAAAATGGATTGAGGCTATAGCCTCTCCTACAAATGATACACGAGTAGTAATTAAGCTCTTTAAATACACAATCTTTCCAAGATTTGGTGTGCCTAGACTTGTCATTAGTGATGGTGGCTCTCATTTCATTTCGAAGATATTCGACAAATTATTATCTAAGTATGGAGTCAAACACCGTGTAGCAACACCGTATCATCCACAAACCAGTGGACAGGTCGAAGTCTCGAACAGAGAAATTAAACAAATCCTAGAGAAAATTGTCGCCATATCTAGGAAAGATTGGTCATCTAAGCTTAACGAGGCTTTATGGGCTTATAGGACAGCCTACAAGACTCCTATAAGAACTACACCCTTCAAGCTTGTGTACGGAAAGTCCTGTCATCTCCTGGTAGAATTAGAGCACAAGGAATATTGGGCAATCAAAATGCTCGATATAAACTACACTGCTGCTGGAGAGAAGCGAATCCTCGACTTAAATGAACTGGAAGAATTGAGATTAGACGCTTATGAGAATGCTAATATATACAAGGAAAGAACCAAAAGATGGCACGATAAGCGCTTATCCCAGAAAGAATTCAGTGTGGGAGACGTTGTGCTACTATTCAACTCTAGACTTAGACTCTTTCCTGGAAAACTGAAATCCAGATGGTCTGGTCCTTTTGAAGTTACAAAAGTATTTCCTAGAGGAGCAATAGAAATTAAGGATAGGAATAGTGACCCGTTCATAGTGAACGGACAAAGATTAAAACAATATCATCACATTGAGAATAGAGACTATGCGAATAGTCTAAAACTTTTAGAATTACCCACTATTTCCCCTTAATGATCTACTGCTAAGCACTATGTCAGGCTTATGACGTTAAAAACAACGCTTAGTGGGAGGCAACCCACCTATGTGTTTTTGTTATTGTTTCCGTTTTTTTTCTATTTATTACTTTTTATTTTCTTTTCCGTTTCTGCATTTATTTCTTTTAAAGCCTTATTTTCATTATTTTCTTTTCCATTTTTCTAAAAAATCTTTATAAAACTGCTGCTGATTTTAAAATAACTTTACTTGCTACAAGATTTCTGAAAAGTCTTTTTCTATCTTACCTTCTCCCCTGATTTGTTTCCCCATTTAACATTTACTATGGAACCACAACCACAGAACTTTATGGAAACCACTTTTAGAGGAAGGAACCAAATGAGGAGATTTGAGGAATTGTCACAAAGGAACATCGGTATGACTCTGTATTATGATGAACCAACCATGGACACCTTAGGTATTACAGATAGTGTCCTTTTATCTGTTTAACCAACTGGGATGGGAAAAAGCCCACATTAAGTCTAAGTTTGTCACATACCGCGAGCTTACCTTTGAATTTTTTAGCTCCCTAGTTCATATACCTGAGCACGGTTTCGGAGCCAGCAAAGGATTTATAGCTTTCAGACTATTCGGTATTGAATTCGTTTATAACCATAAGGAATTAGATGACCTACTAGGATTCCCTAGCGGACCTTTTGCTTTTACTACCACCCAGGTGGAATTAATGGATTTCGAGGTAGATTACTTTTGGGGAACCTTAACCAGAAACTATTACCCTGAGCCGGATAGCATGGACAACAATGAAATACACAACCCCGCTATCCGCTATTTTCATAAGATTCTAGCCCATACTGTATTCAGAAAGGAACAGAACCGTACTGCAGTGTCTAAGGATGAGATGTTTTTACTGCACTGTATGACCCAAGGCCGACCTGTTAATGTTATGCCTTTCATGATGCAAACCTTTAAATTTCTGTTAAAGAACAAATATTCATTTCAATGCAAATTTAAGTTTGTTTTTATTTACAAGTTTCATTAAATTTAGTGCATGCTACAGCAAAATTCAATTCACTGCATATTTATTATCAGTAACCTATTATACTGATACTAGCATTTTGCAAATTTTGTTCTGATTGATTGGTTGTATGATAATTGGGATGTGTACTCAAATTGAATCATATTGTGTTTAATATATATTGTTGAATTACTGTGTTGGAATATAAGGTGTGTTGGAATTAATCTGCTTCATTTATGAAATAAGTGATGTCCGGATTGGAATTGCAAATATTGTAGCTGTAACGGTCGTAGTACACCTATGCCGATCGTAACACGCGTTTCACCGTGTTACGCCCGTCAGCTTCCTGTGTCGATCGTCACGCGCGTCTGAAACACGTCTTCTGCTATTCCAGAAGCAATTTCTCCTTCCCACTTCTCCCTCCTTTTCCCAAAACCGTCCACCACCCATTCAAATTATTTCTTTAAACACCCACTCCAACATTTAAATTCCATTACTCCACTCTACTTCCCCATTCACATTCCAACTTCCCACATTTCTTCCTACACTATATATTCAACCCATTTCTTCATATTTTCCATATCTCTCAAATCCAACCCCTTTCACATTTCAATCCCCTTGCATGCAATGGCCAACAACCAGCAGCAAAATCCCTAACATCATTCTCAGAGAAGGAGACCAAGGAGAAACCCAGAGAACAAAGTTCCAAAAATTCCAACGCCACGGTCTCCAACCAACTCGGTATGTCGACCTCGACTCTCTGAGAGATTTGGGACTGCTTGAGAGCGTCCAACAACTTCTGCAAAATGTCAATTTGTGGAATCTGTGCAGCCAACCACAACCTATCTATGAAACTCTCACTTTAGAGTTTCTGAGTTCATTTTCTTACATCACCCCTACTGGAGCCACCAACCAACTCTCTGGCGTGACCAAATTCCACATGTTCGACACTGAGTATCAGCTAACACAAACTGATATCGCGCGGCTGCTCGGTTTCAGTTCTGATGAAGGTATCCACCTTCGTGTGCCAGATAATTTCAGTGAGGAAGCATTCAACTTATGGCACAACATGACAAACAATCGTGCAAGCTCTTATGACCACCTCAATTCCACCCATATCCATAATCCAGCCATCAGATATTTTCACCGCATCCTTTGCAACACCATCTTTGCCAGAGATAGCAACCACAAGCTCAACTCCAAGGAGCTTTTCTTCGTGCACTGTGCATTTACCGGCCAGAAGATCAATGTCGCTCCATTTCTATTGGCCCATATTCACTCCATCTGCACTAGAGGCGGCAAACCCTTCTATTTCGGAGGGATTGTCACTTCTCTTGCTTTAGCTTTGAATCATGGTGTCGCTCTCACTGATATGCCTTCTATGGCACCAGCATTGCTTACTCTGGACCACTGCAAGTCTGCCCACCTCATCCATGAGCGGGAAGATGGCAAATTCCACCCTGTGATCCGAAACATCATTTATAATAACATTATTTTGCCTTGCAGGGACCGAATTGATCCTCAAAATAGAGTCAATTGGCTATTCGATCCTGCAGCTCCCGAGGGCCATGTTCCTATTCATGAAGAACAGCCTGATACCCCCACGGACGAGATACAAGAAGAGTTGGACCAAGCTTCCCCCGTTCATGACATTCCGGAAACTTCATTTGCACCACCTCATATCACTCTTGAAGAAATTCTCCGAGCCATCCACCAGCAGAATCAAATGGGTGCAGCACTTGCAAGAAAACAACATGAGCAGTATGACAGTTTATGTGCACATAATGCTCAGATTTTGAGTAGCCAGCGGAGCATGAACGAGAAGTTAGACGAGGCCTTGTCTGAACTAAATGCTTTAAGGATGGACGTCAGCACTCTTGGCTCCCATGACACTGATTCCGAAGCCACGCCTACCAGGCGATCACGTATCAGGAGCAGAGGACGTGGACATCAGAAGTCTTTATTCTTAATTAGTTTGCTTTTGCTGTTTCTTTTTGTATTTGTATTTCCCCGCTATTATACCACAACATTGAGGACAATGTCTGATATAGTGTGGGAGGGGTACCTTTCCCTTTCCGCATTTTCCATTAAACAAGTAATTTTTACGATATTTCTCAGTTTCAATTCTTCCCCGCTTTATTTAGCCATACCGAAATTTTTTGCTTTATCTTCGCATAGCCCGACATACCTACCTTAACGAAATCCTAGTTAGGAAGCCGAGAACGATTCAACAAGATCAATACGGTTATGACACCTTAGACTTCCTACTTATGCGATCCGTTTCAATAACCGTTATACATATATCTTGAGTTTTAGTTCTAAAGTAACCCCTAGTAGTTTATACTAGCAGTCAACACCGTCTAGACACAAACCACGTGGGGATCCGATGAATATAAGTGTTTGATGCCTAGTCAATGAAATATCCTTCTTATCTCGCTGCTAAAAAGGAAAATTTGCACCAAAGTACAAGGTCGCATATAAGAGATGAGCAAATAATGAAGGAGTCTATTGTTGGTTGGTTCAGAGGTATCTAGTTCTGAACTTGGTAGGGCGTGCTACGGCTCGATCCCCCACAACCTCCAATTTGGATAATATGTGTAGGGTTGCCACATTCGTGTATCATACCCCGTGCTAAAAAGGATCAAAGTCACTAACCGATTACTCCACTACGTGCGTGCTAAGACAAAGGGCTTAATGTGATTGCGCTAGAACAAATCGGGTGAAATAGGTACAAGAGACTCTGGGTAGAATTATAACAGAATTATTGGAAAGTTTGTTTAAAATGGAAGTCCACGACTTAGCTTGTTGCTTGTGTCATTAGTGTATCGTTAGTGTTTTACTTAAGTATCGATCGAACTAACGATTAATTTCCTGTAATTGTTTTGAAAACCAAAGGTATGTTATGCATGTGCATCTGATAAAACTTGTCTGATCTTTCTAAATGATTATTTGATTGAGGACAAGCAGAGGTTTAAGTATGGGGGAATTTGATAACGAGAAATCGTATCGTATAATTGCTATGTTTTTAGTCCGTTTTCATACTGCATTAATCCATTTAACTCCCGATTGTTCCGAGTTTTTATGTCTTTTCACAGGTACAACATGTCTCGAGTCAATTTAGTGGAAAAAGATCATATGAAGAAAGTTAACATGAAAACCAGAAGAAAAGGAACAATTCTGCAAAGTTCTGCAGTTTTTGATGCTGTGACGGTCGTCACACATCACTTACGAACGTAACGCGCTGCTAAGCGTCTTACGCCAGTCACCTTGGTGTTACGACCGTAACACACTTATTACATGAAGAATTCCCGTAACACACTTGTGGCGATCGTTACACGCTTAATCCAACTTTATGAAGAACGTGAGGTGAAGACGTGGAGACGTGGGCAACGAAAAGAAATGAGTCTTCAGATACTCCTACAATCTCTCAACCTCACCAACGCCCAGTCTTCCTGGTTTTTTCTCCACAACTGAAGTGCAAAGCCCACGTTCTTGTTTTTTTTAACTGTCAATTTCTCCTCTATAAATATGAGAGATTTCGATGAAGAACTGACATAGATTTTCACAAATTTCTTGCAGAAGCTCTGCCGAATTTACGAACCATTTCCCAGTTTTCATTTTTCCTATTGTTCTTGTTTTTATTTCCCTTTTACCATTTAATAGCCATTTCTAACATTAGGAAATTGCTATCCTAGTTAGAATTTGTTTTTAGCCTCAAACTTCGTTTCGAGTTTCGATTCCGAAGGTTCCAATCTTGCCGACTTGTGGAAGAGGGAGCTTGAGGAATAGTATTATTATTCAGGTTTTAATCGCATTTAATTTAATTTTAAGTACAATTTGTTTATGTTCAATTACTATTATTTATTTATCATGAATGTTTCACTGCTTTCCAATTATATTTCCTGTCTGTCTGTTTCAAGTACGATGGCTAGCTAAATTTCTAGGGTCGGGATGTGATTATAGTAACTGAATGGATTAAATTGTTCCTAAGCTAAAATCCAAATTAACTTAATTTCTGGTTGTGACTTTTTATAATTAAAATCAATCTTTTTGTTACGAGAGTAAGAAAAGTAGAATAGGTTAGGATCAAGACCACGAGAGTGTGAGGTTTTAACCGGATAGCTAAAGTTAGGCATTTGATTTAAATATAGCGAGAGCGCTTTAAAACGAATTATACTTTATTAAGTTTTCAAAGAGTATTTTCTAAACACTTATGGGCTAGCGAGAGCAGGCATAGGGCTTTAGGGGTATAATTCGAGATAAGACCATGAAAGTGTGAGTTGAGGGTTTTTAAACTGATAATTTCTACATAACCATTTAAGTTAAACATCTTTATATGCTTAGGTTCGATTAAATCCGCTTAGGTTCACTATATTACATACCGACCGCTTTATTATTATTATTTCCTTAGTTCGATTTAGTTTTCCTCTACTTTAACTTCTAAAAACCAAACGTGACAACATCCGCCTTAGCTAAACTAGCAAACCTTTATAGCACTAGAGTGATTACAAAGTCCCTGTGGGTTCGACATCTTTTTATTACTACCACGATAGGCTGTCCACTTGCAATTAAGATACCATTAGACACATTAGGTCGATCACACATCAGTCTTCACATAAACACCATGTTCGGATACACATTTCTTGAATCCAACCTCAACTAGAAATGCATCTACGTGTTTGATCTAAGCTCTAGGTGCTTATTTCAAACCATAAAGTTCCTTCTTCAATTTGTAGAGTCTTCCCTCTTGATTCTTCACCACAAAACCATGGGGCTGCTCTACATAGACTTCCTCCTCAAGTGGACCATTCAAATATGCATATTTTACATCCATTTTATACATTGACCAATTATTGTTATTCACAATACCAACAAATAACCATATAGTTTCCAATCTAGCCACTGGTGCAAACACCTCATCATAGTCTATACATTCTCTTTGCAAAAATCCCTTCGCTACTAATCGAGCCTTATGCTTGATAATTCCTCCTTTTAGATTTTCCTTCACTTTATAGACCCATATCACACCGATTGGATTTTTTCATTCCGGTAAATCAAGCATTCCCAAGTACTTTGTTCTCAATGGATTCCAGCTCCTCCTTCATCGCACACACCCACTTTGAATTGCTTAATGCTTCCTCCGTGCTCACGGGCTCGGATTCGACCATAAGCGTAAAGTGAATAAGATCACCTTCATTTTTGATCTCATTATCATGGAATACTTCACAATCTCAAAGTCTTTAAGATAGACCTATGCGCCCTGTTGGACGTCTAGTGGATTCACTGTTTTCAACTTTGACAGGCTGTTGAGTTGTTTCTACATAATGCTGATTTTCTACATTTTCCCGTGGAAACCAGTTTCCATAAACAAGGGAATCAGTTTTTGCTTCGAAAATTTCAGTTCCAGCAGCTTCAGGATGCAAAATATGTGGAGGAAACCAGTTTCCCTCATCCTTGAAATCGGTTTCTAGTACTACCATGGGTTTTTTCTTACTGTCAAATAGCCTCAACTCGTCCACAACCACATTTTGACTTATCACAATCTTTTTGCTACTCACATTAAACAACTTGTAGCCTTCAGTAGGATAATAACCAACTAGCAACATTATCTCTCCTTTGGCATCCAACTGCTTTCGAAGTTGACCCGAAATATGTCAAAATGCTATCGAACCGAAAACCTTTAAATGACTCAAACTTGGTTTATGACCAGACCATACCTCTTCGGGTGTCACTTTCTCCAACTTCTTAGTAAGGCACCTATTTAATAAATAGGCGGTTGTAGATAATGTTTCACCCCATAGTTCCTTCGATAAGCTTTTTCCCTTTAATATGCTACGGACCATATTCATTATTGAATGATTTCTTCTCTCAGCAACACCATTTTGTTGAGGCGTATAAGATGGCACAACCTCACGCGTTATACCCTCAACATCACAATAATTCCCAAAAGCACTCGAGGTATACTCACCTCTACCATCGATTTTGAGAATTTTTAACTTGTGACCACTTTACTACTCCGCCATGGATTTAAAACGTTTGAACACATCAAACACCTCATCTTTCTTCTTGATTAGATAAATCTATAGCTTCCTACTAAAATCGTCAATAAAAGTGATAAAGTACATATTTCCACCATACAAATGGACTTGCATTCGACCACAAACATCAGAGTACACCACCTCAAGATGATGTTTGGTCCTATGACCCATATCCTTGATGAAACTATTCTTGTGTTTCTTCCCTTGAATACACGCTTCACAAATTTCAGCTGGAATATTGATCTTGGGAAGCTCAGTCACCATACCATTCCTTTGTAACGCGTTGAGGTCTCAAAAATTAAGATGTCCAAAGCGGTAATGCCACAATCACTCATCACGACTTGCCATTGTATCAAGACACTTGTGCTACATCACTTTCAACTCTATCTTGAAAGTATGATTTGCAGCCATGAGTGCTCTAAGAATTAAGACTCTATTTCGGTCTAAAAAACGCAAAATCTTATTTTCTATGTGAATTATGTAATTCTTCTCAAGCAATTGGATAACGCTCAAGAGATTAAATTTAATTCTAGGAATGTATAACACACATTTTATCAAGGAGTAACTCTCATCCTTCTTCATGATCAAAACATCACTCACACCATCGGCTGCTAAAGCGGTGTCATCCGCGAATGTTGCTTTATTCTTCGTGGCTTGATTGATTTTGATAAAACAATCCTTTCTACCCGTCATATGTGTTGAAAAACCAGAATCTAAGTACCACTCATCACTTCCTTGGACTCTATCTCGAATGGTTACCATTGTGTTTCGCTCCGAACACGTTTCTGCATAATTTTCTGCACTGCAGACGCTGCTGCCCAACTTCTGGCAGCTGCTACTGCTGTTGTCTAACAACTTTTTTATGCCATAATTCTCCTCTGTGATCATGACCAGAAGTGTATTATCATCATTCACCTCTTGTCTTTCAACCTTAGTTTCATCACTTAATTTTCTTTCGATTTTGCATTACATTCCTTTGCAAAATGCCCAAGCTTTTGACAATGAAAATACTTTACACCACTCTTGTCAAACTTCTCGGTGTTGTTTCCTTGACCACTACCTTTGAAGCTATTTTCACCTCTTTGTGCTATCAAATCCTTTGAATTTTGTGAATATTTTTCACCAAAGTTATGGAAAATTTTCTTCCCTCTTGAAGACCATTTTCCCTTCGATCTCTTATTCTTCTCATTGAACTGTGCTTGCAATGCAATCTCCACTTTGGCCTTGTCATTTCCTCTTTCATCCATTCTTTATTCATGAGCCTCTAATGATCTTTGAAGCTCCTCCCTGTTCATGGTAAGAAGATCCTTAGATTCTTCGATTGCAACTACTATGTTGTCGAATCTTGACGTTAAAGAACACAAGATTTTTGCTACCACATTCTGCACGAATATAGTTTCAGCGCAAGACTTCATTTGATTCACCAAACACGTTATACACGTAATGTAATCATTGATCAACTCCTTCTTTTCCATCTGCACTAGCTCAAACTCTCTCTTGTGAGTTTGTATCCTCACAACCTTCACATTATCAGCCCCTTCATAAGCTTTCTTCAAGATCTCTCAAGCTTGCTTCACCGACGTGCAATCACCAACCTTTTCAAAATTGTCACTATCGACACAATAATGTATCAATAAGAGTGCCTTGTAGTCTTTCTTCTTCTTTTCCTTGAATGTAGTTTGTTGAGTAGCTGTAGCCTCTGCTCCAAGTGGTGTAACACCATCATTCACTACTTCGAGAATGTCTTGATACCCAAACAAAACTTTCATTTACTTGCACTACTTGTCATAGTTTTTGGAATCAAGAATTGGAAGGTTGGTTGGGATTCAATCATTAAAAACGATGGACATGTTTGCATCGGATTAATGGATCAGAACCAAGGCTCTTGATGCTAAATGTTGGAACATACATAAAAACTAAATTGGTGAATCAATGGTGAAAGTGATTAGTGGAAGAAGATGAAGTTTAAAGAAGAATTGGAGATTATGAGAGAGAGAGAGAGAGAGAGAGAGAGAGAGAGAGAGAGAGAGAGAGAGAGAGAGAGAGAGAGAGAGAGAGAGAGAGAGAGAGAGAGAGAGAGAGAGAGAGAGAGAGAGAGAGAGAGTAATTGAGGAGAAAATATCAAAATGACATTGATCAAAACACATTACATGAGGGTTTATATAGGATACAACTTAAAACAACTTTGAAATCAAACAGACCCAACAAAATAGTAAAAACACCAAACAGTGGCGTTGGAAACCGATTTCCAAAAACAGGAAAATCGATTTTCCTAACAGGAAAACAGAATTGAAGGACAAAATTCGTGATAGAAACTAGTTTCCACAAACTAGAAAACTGGTTTCTCCTTTGAAACTGGTTTTCAAAAGTACTATTCAAATAAAATATTTTGTGCGAAACGAACTTAAAAACTTCAAAAAATGTATTTGAATTATATCTAACTTCCAATAATACTATACGATAATATTTCAACATTACAGATTTTACAATCTTTGTCAAGGCATTCATGGACGACACTATTTACAATGCTCGCGTCTCCGATGCTTCATTCATTCACAATATCAGATTCATTGTATTCCACTACCCTCAAACTCTTTATTTCTATTCATCAATTTCGATTTGGGTGCGGTTCTTTTTTTCATATCCTTTGATCAAGATTTTTGTTTGCAGATGGATAAGTATAAAGAACAAGGTAAACTTCTAGAACTTGAAAGTATAGTTCTGTCATTGATGAACATTATTCGTATAGGAATAGTGACACTGTTAATTATCCGCTTGTTTTTTATTTATGTATAAACTTCTTTATGTCGATGTTAAAGTTGATAATTAAAAAAAATACTTGGTTAGAATAGGAGAAAATGAAGTTAAATGCGTGATGTTATTCAATGATAAAAGATATTTTTGACATTTCGATAAATGTTTTGGAGAAAATACAAGAGTGTAAACAAAAATTCTTTTATATTTACTCTAAACATATATATAACATGCACATACATTAGTATAATTTTGTGGGTAGAAGATATGGGCCTTAAGCCCAAATAATTTGTTTTAAAAATTTATATTAATAATTTACTAATTTTCATATAAATTTTTAAAAAAATTAATTTTATTTATACAGTACAATAATAATAATTAATAATTTATTTACAAATAATTTAAATAATAAAAATTAATTAGTTTTATACCACATCATTTAAAAGTGCCACATATTAGAAAAAATTACATTTCAACTTTTTTTGAAGCAAAATTAAGAAAATTTTAACTTAGACATAACTAAAGAAAAAAAATAAATCATATTCCACTGTCTATTCAATTTAATCAATTATGGAGTGATATTGTAAAAGATTAAATATGTTTAAAGTTTCTCTAAAATCATTTTTTATTTTTTATCTTTTTAAAAAATTTCGTTAAAGAATCATTTTTTTAAAATTATGAATTTTAACTTTTAATTTTTCGTATTAAAATTATCGTTAATTCAGTCGGTAAGTAATAAATTATTGTTAAGTTATAAGAAAGATAAAAAATTAAAATTCTTAACTTTACAAGAAGGATTCTTTAACAAAATATTTAAAAAAATAAAAAGTAAAAATACCTTAAAATTTTTTTAAATATATTTAACCCTATTATACAGCATATAGCATAAAAATAACCTCAACCATTCACACTCTAAAAGACATATAAATATGTTAATTCCTCATCATACTGAAAAAGAAGCAAACTGTATACAAAGGCATTCATAATTTACTAATAACAAAACAATTTTCATCTCTTACATTCGCTTGTATTTAGATAATCATTATTAATATTTTTAATTTTCTAACTTAATTATTTCTCTAAAATGTGTTTTAAATTTGTGAATTTTAATTTTAATAAAATAAACAAGCTATCTATAATCTAGTCGGCTAGTTCGGCTAAACTCTGAGTTTCAACGGACCAAATTAAAAAGTCTGATATATAAACAAATTCTAATTTTTCATTCAAACTCTATATTTTTGCAGACTTTTCGATCCGATTCGTTTTTATCACTTCTGATAACAATTTTAGATTATATATATATATATATATATATATATATATATATATATATATATATATATATATATATATATATATATATATATATATATATATATATATATATATATATTATAATGTTTCTGTTAATGAAAATATAAAATTAATTAATATTTTTAAGCATTGAAATGAAATAAATAATAATGATAATAATAATAAAGAATATATTCCTTCCGTTCTAAAATAAGTAGTATTTGTAAAAAAAAAAAGTTATTTAAAAATAAATATCACTTTTTAGTTTTCAATATGCAATTTTAATTTTTATCTTCTAATTATATCCTTTAATTAATATTTCTAATTTATCATTTTTTTCACCTGACATTAATTATAATTTAAATACATCAATAAATAATCAGAATAATTTATAAAATTTTATTCTTTCTTTTTTATTTATCATATTTTTTTTAATTTATAAAAATATTTTTTTAATTTGGGATCGAGGGAGTATAATTTACAGTTGAGTAATCATTGAGACCGGGGACAAGACATCTCTCACAGCAAACCAAGTTAGTGGATCTGAAGTTTTCACTAAGACCATTTACAATGGTTGAAAAACTCAACACCCATTTTTTCAACTCCCAACACTCCACATCATTTTCTCTTTCTTCCACCTAATAACTCAACACCCATTCAACTTTTACTCTCTCCAATGGTTTTTCACTCAACACCCTACCCCACCACTTTTTATTTTCATATTCTTATTTAAATTTTATTTTTATTTTTATGATTACATAAAATTACAATTATCGATTAAAATTAAATCAAAATAATAAATACTTAATAATTTATTTTTTAATTTTTTGTAATAAAAACAAAATTTATTTAAATAATTGGATACGATACAAATCATCTTAAATTAATTTAAAATACAACACACAATTAACGTAATTAGTACGTTACAAATAATTTAAAATGCAATACAACACACAAGTAACGTAATTAGTACGATACAAATAATTTAAAATGCAATACAACACACAAATAATTCAATCACGGAACATTCCAAACTTTGTCCATATGTGCTTCACTAGATCGGCTTGCAATTCTTGATGAACATTTGGATCACGGAACTCTGATCTAGCACGCACATGATTTGCAAAAGCGGGTAACACCTCGGTCGAGTATGGTTGTGGTGCACTAGATCCACTTTCCCCAGATTGCTCAAAATCGGTCCAACGTTGAGAATATGAATCTCGTTCATCCTCAACAATCATATTATGTAATATGATGCATGACCTCATGATGATACCCAAATCAGCTATGTCCCACAAGCGAGCTGGTTCACGGATGATTTTAAATCGAGCTTGGAGCACTCCAAATGCACGTTCGATGTCCTTCCGACATCCCTCCTGAAATTTTGCAAATAATTTATCGGGTTCACTTTGAGGAAGTCTAATCGATTTGACGAAAGTTGGATAAGAAGGGTAGATACCATCAGCTAGATAGTATGCCATATTATATGGACGTTTATTCACAAAGAAATTCACACTTGGAGCCTTTCCCTGTTCCACGTCATCAAACACTGGTGACCGGTCTAGAACGTTTATATCGTTCAACGTTCCCGGACATCCAAAAAAGGCATGCCAGATCCATAGGTCATGAGATGCAACTGCTTCAAGAATAACTGTGGTGGTTCCCTTATCCCCTCTAGTAAATTGTCCTTCCCATGCTTTAGGACAATTTTTCCACTCCCAGTGCATGCAGTCAATACTCCCAATCATCCCTGGGAACCCCCGCATTTCACTAACATGCAGTATTCTTTGCAGGTCATCTTGGGTTGGTGCTCTCAGATACACTTGCTCGTACAAGCGTATGATTCCTTTACAGAATCTACGTAAGCACTCCAATGTTGTAGTACCTCCTATTTTGATGTACTCATCGACCGCATCTGCTGCCACACCATATGCTAACATTCGCATTGCTGTGGTACATTTTGCTAAGGGTGATATACCTTTTTTATTGGCTGCATCAACTCGCTGGGTGAAGTAGTTATCACTACTTGAAAGGTCCCCAACGATTCGAAGGAAAACATTTTTTTTCATCCGGTACCGACGACGAAACATTGCATCGTCATATGTAGGCTCATTGGCAAAGTAGTCATCAATTAGTCTTTGGTTTGCCGCTGCATGATCTCTATTGAGATATTTTCTACTACGAGGTGCATTATCTTCCGATATTTTGTTTCTACGCTCTCTAAATCGATTGACTATATAATTTTCTTCAATGTCACGATTTTGATTGTAGGCTGCGATATCAAAATGATATTGTGATGGATCCATTTTTTTGTGATATTGGAGGTAGATTGGATGGAATTTGGGATATTGGTACATAAATGGATGTATGAGTCCCTATATATAAATGGATGTGGGTGGTGGACCACTGACGGATTCAAAATAATTTATTGTATATAGTTAATTATCAGATAAGGAATAGATTCGAATTGGGTGGTGGACCACTGACGGATTCGAAATAATTTATTGTATAGAGTTAATTATCAGATAAGGAATAGATTCGAATTGGGTGGTGGACCACTGACGGATTCGAAATAATTTATTATATAGAGTTAATTATCAGATAAGGAATAATTAAAGCAAATACTACACTGGCATATTGAAACAACAATAATTAAAGCAAACACTACACTGGCATATTGAAACAACAATAATTAAAGCAAACACTACACTGGCATATTGAAACAACAATAATTAAAGCAAACACAACACTGGCATATTGAAACAACAATAATTAAAGCAAACACAACACTGACAAATACTTCATTGAAATTAATTATCAAACAGTTCTGCCTCCAACTTTTTCAACAGCTGGTTCTTCCGGTCATCTAGATGCTCTTCGGAAGTTAGCTTTAGATACATCTTCATTTTCTTGGTTTTAGTCTTTTCCAAGGCTATATTGTTAGCCTGCTGTTGCATCAAGGCTATGTTGTCCAATCGTTCAAGCTCTTTCGTCTTGAATTCTTTGTATTCAGCCCATTCTTTGTCCACCACCTCCGAGGCATATTCCTTGCTTTTCTTTTTACCTTTTTTTTTAGCTGCCTCCCTTCCTATAGGACGAGCACTGGATTCTACAGTGTTTGAGCCACATGCATCACTCTCGCGAGATCTCTTAGATCCACTACTTTCTGAGCCAATATTTCCTCCTACTTGACTACCATAACGTGGTTGATCACGGAGAGCGTGCCATTCTTCCATTAAAGTGAATCTAACATTCTTCCCACATGCATATAATTCCCGCGCTTTTGCCAAAACATCATTCTCCGACCAACCACTTCCTTGCATATGCTTAGCGCCATCATAAGCGCCAATCCATTTACCCAACACTTTGTTCATATAATTAAAACGGTTTCGGCATGCAGGTCCATCACGCGGAGGATCGAATGAGCAATGCTCATTACAATACTCAGCAATTTTACCCCAATATGTTTCACCTTTCTGGTTTCTCCCGACAACACTGCTTGTTCCAAATTTAATCCACCCACTAATTAGCACCAAATTTTGTTCAGTGTTCCATGCTGGTTGCTGAGTTTTCCTGCTCTTAGGAGTTGAATCCTTTGAATTCGGACCGACTTCATTAGAAACTATCATGCCACCAATAGTTAGTTGTGTTGAAAACTCGGGAAATTCAGGTACACCACCACTTGGAAAATTTGCATTCGCCATTGTCACATAACCATTAAACGGGGGTGTTTGAGATGGATTTCTCGGCATAGATCCATAATATGTTTGAAAGTTTGGAACAGAGGATGTCTGGTTGAAATTTGGTGGAAAACCAAAATTAGGTATGTTTTGAGGATGTTGGTTGGAAAATTGATTTGGATTTTGATAATAGTTGGGATTTTGATAATTGTTGGGATTTGGAAAATTGTTGGGATTTTGGTTAAATGGAAAATTAGCAGAATTTTGAGTGTTAAAATGATTATTGGAATCCATTTCACTAAAAAAAGACACTTAACTTCAAAATAAACACTAATAATAAAATTAAGATAGTGAAAAACTTAGTTTTTTTTTCTGTGTCCAAATCAAATGAACCAAGTCTCTATTTATAGAGAAAAAAAAATCATGAATTTTGGTAAAAAAACAATAAAAAAAAAATTAATTTGCAACGAAATAATTGAGTTCAAAGTATTAAATGGATAAAAATCTGGTCAGCCAACCAGCCGCTGCCACGTCAGCCCATGCGTCAGTGTACATGGTGTTGAGTTTTCTCAACATCTCTCTCCTCCAACACACACTCAACACTACTCTAAACACACCATTGCACATGATTTTGCCATGTTGAGTTCAATTAAACACACCATTGCACATGGTCTAATAAATGTCTTGGTATTGTGAGTTACAAACAATAAATATCTTGGTGTTAGGAGTTAAAAGCTATAGATAAAATAAAGTAACTAAATCCTCATCTTTTACATTCTTTTTTAAATTAGGAGAGGTCAAATACCTCATTTTCTTATCATTATCAGCTATCATCTTTCTAGTCTGATAATTCTAATCTTGAGTAATAAAAGTAACACTGTATTAAGTGAGTAAGCATTTAAAAAAAGACATTTCAGTTCTAAAACATCTACAGATGCTTTTTATCCATCAAATTAGTAAAGACCTGCATAAAGGAGGCAAGCATTAACTTATATATATTCATTACATATATACCAGCATATAGGTGTCACTAATAAATAACAATTCATAGTAAATATAGGAATCATATGGTGAACATGAATATGAACAATATACTATAGTCTATAACAAATACATGAAAAGTATATAAGATGTATACAAACTATATCTACATATTAGTGAACTTTAGAATTTCACTTCAAAAATATCTATATCTGATTTGTAACAGCATGTAGGTGCTATGGTGTATGCTATATGCAGAGAAGGGAGACTTTCACTACATTGTTAGCACAATGTACAATTTGTTCACAATCATGAATGTTACTTTTCATTTGTTGGTGCAAGATAATGAATTGGAAGAAGAAGATTGAACAAAAATGATAACAAGACTACTGTTGTATTATAAAATAGAGGAGATAGAATTGGATACAATATTAATAGCTAGTATAGCATATTTATACTAAATATTGAAAATACCAAAAAGTCCTATTAAAGATAAACATTGGAAATTGTAGACATTAACTAAATTATATTTCCAATATCATCCCTTAATTTAGATATTCTATCAGAAGCTAACAACACTAATCTCATCTCTCAAGCGAAGAAATTGATCTGTTTTAACTGCCTTCGTCAGAAGATCTGCTAGCTGTTTCTGAGTGCTGCAGTGCAGATCTTCTAACACTCATTTCTTCACTTGACTTCTGAGAAAATGATACTTCATCTCAATGTGCTTGTTTCTTCCATGTAGCACTGGATTCTTGACAATATCAATTGCAGACTTATTATCAATCATTAGCTTCGGAGGTTCCTCAACTTCAATCTTCAGATCATGCAGGAGATTCATAAGCCAAACAGCTTGACAAGCAACTACATCACCTGCGATATACTCAGCTTCACATGTTGACAGAGCCACGACACGCTGCTTCTTGGAACTCTAGGAAATGGAACCTCCCAGAAATTTAAACAAGTATCTAGAAGTACTTCTCCTGTCCACTCTGTCTCCACACCAGTCAGAATCAAAATAACTTATTAATTCTTATTTTGTCTTACTTTCAGAAGGAAACAACACTCCATATTTCAGGGTTCCTTTGATATATCTTAGAATTCTGACAGCAGCTTGGAAATGAGACCACTTTGGATTACTCATGAATCTGCTAATCAATCCAACTGCATAACAAATGTCAGGTCTAGTATTTCATAAATACCTTAGAGAACTATCCAACTGTTTAAAGGTTGTAGAATCAACAAAATCACCATCAGAGTCAGAATCCAATTTTTGATTGGTTTCTGATGGTGTTACAGCAACTTTGTAATTCTGCAGCTTAAATCTCTTCAGAAGTTCTAGTTCGTACTTCAACTGATGCAGAATGATACCCTTCTTCGAGTACAGAATCTTCATCCCTAGGAAATATGTCATTTTTCCTAGATTTGCCATCTTGAACTCATTCATGAGAACTTCTTTGAACTTCTTTATATCTTCTGGGCAGCTACCTGTTAGCAAAATGTCATCAACATAGAGATACACCAGAATCATATTGTTATCAGAGTGTTGCACATAAACTTCATATTCCATCTCACATTTCTGAAACTTCTGCTTCTTGAAAAACGAATCAATTTTCAGATTCCAAGTTCTGGGCGCTTGCTTCAGTCCCTACAGAGCTTTATTCAACCTGTATACCATCACTTCCTGATTCTTTTTCACAAATCTAGGAGGTTGTGACACATAAACTTATTCCTGTAATGGACCGTTCAGAAATGCAGACTTCACATCTAGATGCATCAAAGGCCAATTTCTATTTGCAGCTAAAGCAATAACCAGTCTGATTGTTTCATGCCTAGCTACAGGTGCAAACACCTCAAAGTAATATAGCCCAGGTTTTTGAAGAAAACCTCTAGCTACTAGTCTAGCTTTGTGCTTGCCAATTGAACCATCTGGCTTAAGTTTCAACTTAAACACCCATCTGACGCTGATGTCTTTTTTCTTATCTGAGAGTTTAGTCAATTTCCACATTTTATTCCTTTCTATTGCCTCAAGTTCTCCTTTCATGGAATTCAACCATTATTTCTTCTTGAGAGCTTCTTCAATGCCAACTGGTTCAGAATCTACTAACATGGCACACTGAACGACTTCCCCTTCAGAGTCAACTTCATTATCCTGCAACATGTCAAAATCTGCAAACCTGCTTGATTTTTGTCTGATTCTCTGTGGTCTCTGAGTTTGTTCTGAAGCTGCACCAGAACTACTACCTTCAGAGTTTCCATCTTCAAAGTTTTCCCTTCCAGAACTATGATCACCACCAGACTCTGGATCATCATCAGCATCTGGATCAGAATCAGATCCATTATCAGAATCTTCTTCTGACTCATCTTCAGAATCTTCAGAATCAGATTCATCTTCTGAACTTTCTAAAACATCTTTAGAGGCTGACTCTGGTGTTGGCCCTACACCAGAATATGATTGAGACTTGTTCCAATCCATGTTTCAGACTCTTTCACCACAACGTTTCTGTTGACTTCAACTTTATTAGTTTCTGGACAATAAAGCTTATACGCACCTGTACTGTGGTACCCCACCAGCAACATTACTTTGCTTCTATCATCCAGTTTTGGTCTTCTAGCTTTTGGAACATGTTTGTAACAGACAGAGCCAAACACCTTCAGATGACTGATACTATGCTTATCTCCAGTCCATTTTTCTAAAGGAACAACTTCCTTTAGCTTCTTCGTTGGACACCTGTTCAGAATATATGCTGATGTGGCAATAACTTCTCCCCATAGCACGTGAGGTAGCTTTTTCTCTTTCAGCATGCTTCTAGTCATATCAAGCAAAGTTTTGTTTCTTCTTTCAGCAAGACTGTTGTGCTGTGGAGTATATGGATAAGTAACCTCATGTTCTATTCCATTCTCCTCACAGAACTTCTGAAACTCTGTAGAGTTATACTCACCTCCACCATCCGTTCTCAAAATCTTCAACTTCTGACCACTATGCTTCTCAACCTTCACTTTAAACTTTTGGAACTCAGTAAACACTTATTGCTTGAACTTGATGAGTGTTACCCATGTAATTCTTGTGAACTCATCCACAAAAGACACAAAATATTTATTTCCTCCAAGTGAAGGTACTGGAAATGGTCCACACACATCAGAATGTACTACTCCCAGAGCATGCTTCACTCTGGAGGCTACTTCTGATGCAAATGGAAATCTGAGTTGTTTGCCTTTCATACATATCTCACATGACTTCTCAGGCTTTACAATCTTCAAGATACCATGTACAAGCTTCTTAGAACATAGATTCCTTAGGCTTCTATAGTTCAAATGCTCCAATCTCTTATGCCACAGCTTACTGTCACCTTCCGCGCCTTCTGCACTAAGACACATTGCTTCAGCTGTTTCTACATTCACTTTGAAAGTTCTATTGCTTCCTTGTCCAAATTTCATAATCAACTTCTGATTGGAATCATACAATGTCAGGAGATTGTTTTTCATAACAACTGAGAAACCTTTCTCAATCAGCTGACCCACGCTCATCAGATTGCTTCTAATACCAGGAACATACCAAACGTGTTTGATCAGAATGTCTTTCCCATTCTTCACTCTAACTCTGACATCTCCCATACCTTATGCATTAAGATACTTATCGTTAACACATCTGATCTTTGTTCTCCTTCTGGAGTCAAAGTCTGTCAGCCATTGTTTGTTTCTAGTTAAGTGATTTGAATAACCAGTGTCCATATAACACAAATCTTCTGAGCATTTTCCATCAGAATCAGAAGCCACTAGTAGCACAGGTTCATCATCAGAGTTTCTCTTAGCCATATACGCTTCTTCTGTTTTCCTTTCTTTGTTTGACCTACAATCTCTGGCAAAATGGCCAAATTGTTTACAAGAGTAACATTGAACCTTCCTTTTGTCATACCTCTCTTTTCCTTTATGATATCTCTTATCATCAGAAGTTGAGGTTTCTGACTTATGGAATCTATCACCACGTCTATTCTACTTCTGGTCTTTCTTGACAAAAGAAGCCTTCAGAGCTTGCTCAACTTCTCTCTCAGAAGTTCTCTCAGACAGACGTAACTCTTGTGCTTCTAAGCTGCTTTGCAATTCTTCTATTCTCATGGTTTCTAGATCTTTAGAATGTTCAATAGAAACAACAATGTAATCAAACTGAGGACTAAGCAACCTCAGAATCTTCTCTATGATTACCTGTTCAGACATAATTTCTCCACACGCCTTCATCTCGTTAGTGATCAGAATCACTCTGGAGATATATTCAGAAACTTTCTCACTGCTCTTCATGTTCAAGTTCTCATATTACTTTTACAGGGATTGAAGCTTCACCTTCTTTACTGATGCATCACCACCGTAACATCTCACCAGTAAATCCCACGCCCCTTTTGACGTTGTTAAATCAACAATCTTCTCAGACACACTATCATCCACACACTGATAGATATAGAACAGAGCTTTCTGGTCCCTCTTCCTCATCACCCTCTCAGCAGTTCTCTGTTCTTCAGTT
The DNA here is from genome assembly GCA_948472305.1 of Vicia faba. NCBI lineage: Eukaryota > Viridiplantae > Streptophyta > Magnoliopsida > Fabales > Fabaceae > Vicia > Vicia faba. The sequence goes on from CATIWC010001650.1 coordinate 36,932, forward strand.
GCATCTGTTGTAGCTGGTACATAACCATCTGTAACAAGATCTAAAACATCCTGCGCACCAAACAATACACACATTTGTATCATCCACCTGTTCCAGTTTTTGCCATTAAAAATTGGGAGTTTGGTGTTCAAACTACTGCCTCCACTCATTTTAAACCTTGCACAGATTTTTCTGATCTTCACACACACTATTTCCCAACCCACAATCAGATTTTGTTCAGATTTTGTTCAAGATTTCAACAGAAAATCAATGAACCAAAATCAAACACACAGCTCACAATCACTCGTGTTTCCCAGGAAAAACAAAATCAAGTGCTCTAGATACTAATTTATTGGTGCAATGTAATGAAGTGGGAGAAGAAGAATGAACAAAAATGATAACAAGACTACTGTTGTATTATAAAATAGAAGAGATAAAATTGGATACAATATTGATAGCTAGTATAACATATTTATACTAAATATTGAAAATGTCAAAAGACCCTATTAAAAAGCATTGAGAATTGTAGACATTAACTAAATTATATTTTCAATATCATTAACAAATAGAGAAAATATAACAACCCTTGAAGACATGATGGTAACAAGAGAACTTGCACCAACTAGAGAACAAATGTTATTGTTTGGTTTCTGTTTTGTAATGTATACGTGTGCTTCCTACTATCTCAACAAATCCATCCTGAAAACATTCCAAGACAAATTCGGTGGCTGTAATGACCGAAAATTTTTAGTCTCTAAATAGGTCACTACAAACGAACTTTCTAGTATCGCTGGTATTGCTCATGCTGCCTGTAAACAATGTGGATTTAGTGGTACTGAAAATTTGACCTGAAGCCTTAGCATCCTCCTAGTGGAGGTACCCTCCATATCCATTACTTATAATTGAATACACAATACATGTTTATCATGATATTTGGCATGCTATGCTAATAGTTTCTCCTCTCAGGCTAAATCTATACTTTTTTCTGCTTGTGTGCACATTATTGATGAAATCTGGAGAGCCAAGAATAATCTTAGCTTCATGGATCATGTTACTCATTGGAAATCCTGCACCGAGTCTGTTCGTTATTAAGTTTCTTGGGCTTGTACGATGATTATGCTGGAGGCTCATGTTGGAATGCAGGACTTTTTGCTTTTCCAAGAATTTAATATAATGAAATTTCTTTTTCCATCCTATAATGTATACTGCATATTTTTTAAAATATTTTTCGGAAATCAAAAATATATTTTTGATGTACATCCACACACATAATTCATTCGTTTTTTAATTCGCCATTTTTTACGATAAAATTTATTCCAGAAAATACACTTTCGAAAATTCACAGAAATGCACTTCTGATTATGAAGGAAGCTTATTACATAAGTTGTATCAAAGAAAGTGTTGTGAATCTTATGAATTACGACAAAATTCAATATTAATTTGTGAGGCAAAAAATAATAGCAATCAAAATAAATAGTCTACAACAATAATAATTCATACACAAATAATATAACATAATAAGGTGAGAAAAAGACGAAGGTTTGTTTACCCAGTTCGAACAAACGATCTACTTGTTAGAATTAATTTAGATTTAATTAGATATTAATTTATATTTAGGAATATCTTTTAGATTATTTATATCTTTGTTAGAAGATATATATCTTAGATCTTCTTATATCTTTGTAGAAGATATATTTTAGATTTAATTTGTGTGTATAAATAATCCAGTGGAGTAGGTTATTATAATTCATTGTAAATCCTTATTTTGAAGCTATCAGTAAATATTCCTTTTGTCTTTTATCTTCCTTGTGCTCCAACAGTTGGTATCTAGAGCTCCTGATTAGAAACTCTATAATTTGGAAAACATTGTTTTTTCATTGAGTTTCTGCGTAAATTGCACAAGGTAGAAGATGAACGGAAACAACGATATTCATTCCAAGCTTCCAGTATTTGATGGCAAAAACTAGAATCGTTGGAAGATCCAGATGCGCGTGTTATTTGGTTCTCAAGATGTGTTAGATCTTGTCACTGATGGCTATAATTTGTTAGAAGCAGACGCAACAGAGGCCCAGAAGATAGCACAGAAGACGCTGAGGAAGAAAGATCAGAAAGCGTTGTTCTACATCCATCAATGTGTGGATGTGAATGTGTTTGAGAAGATTGCTGATTCTGAAATAGAAAAGGCTGCGTGGGATACACTGGTCAGATGTTACGGTGGTGACGCATCAGTGAAGAAGGTGAAACTTCAGTCTCTCAGAAAGCAATATGAGAATCTCAACATGAAGGACAACGAGAAGGTTTCTGAATATATCCCTAGAGTGATTCTGATTACTAATGAGATGAAAGCTTGTGGAGAAACTCTGTCTGAACAAGTAATTATTGAGAAGATCTTGAGATCTTTAACTTCTCAGTTTGATTACATTTTTGTAGCAATTGAACATTCCAAAGATCTGAGCACCATGAGAGTTGAAGAGTTGTAAAGTAGTCTTGAGGCGCATGAGTTGCGTATGACTACAAGAACTTCTGAGAGGGAAGTAGAGCAGCAGGCTCTGAAAGTAACTTCTGGTAAGAAGCATTAGAAGCAGACATGGTCAGAACCCAGGAAGAGAACTAATGGTGGTCAAAAGTCAGAAGCTTCAAACTCTGATAGGAAGAAGAATGTCTAGAAGGGAAAGGAGAAGTCTGACAAGAAGAATGTTCAATGTTACTGTTGTAAGTACTTTGGTCACTATGCTAGAGATTGCTGGTCCAACAAAGAAAGGAAGTCAGAATAAGCAAATATAGCAAGAGGAGACTCTGATGATGAACCTGTGCATTGTTGGCTTCTGAACCCGATGATCTGAATTCACCAGAATGGTGGTATATGGACACAGGGTGTTCAAACCATCTTACTGGAAACAAGAAGTGGTTGGTTGACTTTGACTCTGGGAAGAGTACAAAGATCAGATGTGCTGATGACAAATACCTCAATGCAGAAGGTATGGGAAATGTCAGAATCATTCTAAACAATGGGAAAGCAACTGTGATCCAGAATCTTTGGTATGTACCTGGCATGAAAAGCAATCTGATGAGTGTGGGACAACTGGTTGAGAAAGGTTTTTCAGTTACCATGAAGGACATTCTTCTGAAGCTGTATGATTATAATCAGAAGATGATTATGGAGTCCGAACAGGGAAGGAACAAAACATTCAAGGTGAATGTTAGAACTGCAGACTCTGAATGTCTTAGTGCAACAAGTGTTGTCAAGGAGAGTGAGTTATGGCACAGAAGATTTGATCATCTGAATTTCAGAAGTTTAGGGCATCTGAAATCAAAGAATCTGGTACATGGAATTCCTATAATCAAGAAGTCTGAAAAGTCATGCAAGGTGTGCATGGAAGGGAAGCAACCAAGATTACCCTTTGCATCAGAAGTAGCTCCAAGAGTAAAACATGCCTTGGGAGTAGTACATTCTGTTGTGTGCGGTCCGTTTCCAATAGCATCGACTGGAGGGAATAAATATTTTGTGTCATTTGTTGTCGAGTTCACTAGAATGACATGGGTATCTCTCATAAAGTTCAAACACGAGGTGTTTGCTGAATTCAAAAAGTTCAGACTGAAGGCTGAGAATCAGAGTGGCCAGACTCTGAAAATTCTTAGAACTGATGGTGGTGGTGAGTATAACTCCACAGAATTCAAAAGTTTCTGTGAGGAGAATGAAATTGAGCATGAGGTTACTGCTCCATATACTCCTCAACATAATGGTCTTGCTGAAAGAAGAAATCGTACTTTGCTAGATATAGTGAGAAGTATGATGAAAGAGAAGAAGCTTCCTCATACTCCGTGGGGAGAAGCTGTTGCAACTGCATGTTATGTGCTCAACAGATGCCCAACAAAGAAATTAAAGGAAATCGTTCCTATTCAGAAGTGGACTGGAGATAAGAAAAGTGTTATTCATCTGAAGGTATTTGGTTCTGTATGTTACAAACATGTCCCAGAAGCCAGAAGACAGAAGTTGGATGATAGAAGTAAAGTGATGTTGCTGGTGGGGTATCACAGTACAGGCTCGTACAAACTTTATTGTCCAGAAACTAACAAAGTTGAGAGGCAACAAAGAGTCAGAAGCATCCCAAGAAGATTTGCAGATTTTGACATGTTGCTAGACACTTGATTAAACTCTGAAGGAGAAGTTATTCAGTGTGCAATGTTATTAGACTCTGAACCCGTGAGTACGAAAGAGGCTCTTAAACACCAAGTTTGGTTACAGGCCATGAAAAAAGAACTTGATGCTATAGAGAGAAACAAGACTTGGAAGCTGACAGAACTTCCAAAAGGCAAGAAAGCCATCAGCGTCAGATGGGTTTTCAAGCAGAAGCTAAAGCCAGATGGATCAATTAGCAAACACAAAGAAAGATTAGTATCAAGAGGATTCCTACAGAAGCCTGGGCTGGATTACTTTGAAGTGTTTGCACCTGTAGCGAGACATGAAACAATCAGAATAGTGATTGCAATAGCTGCCAACAGGAATTGGCCTCTAATGCATTTAGATGTAAAATCTGCATTTTTGAATGGTCTATTACAAGAAGAGGTGTACGTTTCACAACCTCCTGGGTTTGAGAAAAAGAATCAGGAAGGGATGGTGTTCAAATTACATAAAGCATTGTATGGATTGAAGCAAGCGTCCAGAGCTTGGAACTTGAAGATTGATTCGTTTTTCAAGGAACAAGGGTTTCAGAAGTGTGAGATGGAGTATGGTGTTTATGTTCAACATACTTCAGAAGGTAATACTGTATTTGTTTAGTTATTGGCATGCATTTTTGGTAAAACCAGGTGTGTGAATGTCATGACTGATGTCATAACATTCTAGTTTATTAGGTACTGATTTATTAGGTACCTTTGTAGAAAAATATTGTCATACAGGTGCTGCTGTTTATGAGTGTGTATCTGAGCATTTTGCAAAAAGATCACATTTACCAAAATCAGTAGACAGGAATTCAGATGTCATAACAAATGTTAAGACATCCTGTTTTGAACTAACAGTTATGCAGTTTGGGTAATTCTGAGTTTTTTCAGGAAAATGACTCAGTCTTTCCAGAACAAAAAATCTCGTGGACTTGGGGTTAACCTAGCTCAACCCTAACCTGGTTGATAAAGTCCTATGACCAAGTCTTAAGGTCAAACAGAATTAACCCTAGCTTTTTGTGGAAACCCTAACTGAAGATGCAGCTGTTATATATTCAACAGGGCTGCTGTTTGGAATTTATCCCTTTTTGACAGAAGATCTTTTAGAAGCTGTATAGTTTTAACTATTGTAATCCAAGCAAGTATCATTGTGATAAGTGACTTGGAATAGGTTTTAATTGTAAGGGTTTTGTATTACTCAAAGCTTTGAAGCAAGAGTGTTTTGTGTCTCTTGACTAAAGCTTTGAAGCAAAGTCAAGTTAGGGTTATGTATCACTCAAAGTTGTGAAGCAAGAGTGTTTGTGTTGCTTGATTAAAAAGCTGTGAAGCATAATCAAGTGTATGTTTTGAAGAGTGTCTTCATTAAATCATTAGTCAATTGTTTTAAGTATCACTGCTGTGATTGAGGGGGAGTGAGTAGGAACTCAGGTTTAAGTTGTACTTAGATTGAAGTTGCATTGAGTAGGTCTTAAGTGAAGGAGATAAACTGGTTGGTTTATTCCTGAATTAATATCTCTTATAGTGGATTTCTTCCCTGGCTTGGTAGCCCCCAGAGTAGGTGTTGTTGCACACTGAACTGGGTAAACAATTGACTGTGTTCTTTACTGTTTTTGTATTTACTGTCTTATAGAAAGTCAGATACGGTGTCATAACATTGAACGTGACATTGAGTATCTGAAGCCAGAATTTCAATTGGCATCAGAGCAGGCACCCTGCCTGTATTACTAGGTGAGATCTAGGGATATCACTTTCTGCTACTATGGACAAAGAAGGAGTTTTTGGAAATAGACCACCCATTCTGGATGGAACAAATTATGACTACTGGAAACCTCGTATGATTGCCTTCTTAAAATCTCTGGACAAAAAGGCCTGGAGAGCTGCTGATAAAGGATGGAACCATCCCACCATAACGGAGAAAGATGGGACAATCAGTCTGAAGCCTGAGGAAGAATGGAGTAAAGAAGAAGATGAGTTAGCCCTGGGAAATTCCAAAGCTTTAAATGCCTTGTTCAATGGAATTGATAGAAACATATTCAGACTAGTACATCAATATGAACTGGCCAAGGAAGTTTGGGACACTCTCAAAACTATCCATGAGGGCACTTCCAAAGTAAAAATGTCAAGGCTTCAGATGTTGACTACCAAGTTTGAGAATCTAAAAATGATGGAAGATGAAACCATTCATGAGTTTCACATGAACATCTTGGAGATTGCCAACACCTCAGGAGCACTGGGAGAAAAGATGTCAGAAGAAAAATTGGTGAGAAAGATTCTCAGATCCTTGCCTAAAAGATTTGCAATGAAGGTAACTGCCATAGAGGAAGCCCAGGACATCAGCAAGTTAAAAGTGGATAAACTTATTGGGTCTCTTCAGACTTTTGAGATGGGGATCACTGAAAATGGTGACAAGAAGAACAAGAGCATAACACTTGTATCCAACACTGATGTTGAAAACAAGGAGGATGAAGAAGAAAATATTTCAGAAGCTATAGCCATGCTTGGAAGACAATTCAACAAACTCATCAAAAGAATAGATCCAAAGTCAAGGTCTAATGTTCATAACATTCCCTCTGACATTGACAGTTCCAGCAGAAGACCAAGGTCAGAAGAGAAGGGAAATCAAGGCTGAGGAATTCAATGCCATGGTTGTGAAGGATATGGGCATATTCGAGCTGAATGTCCTACCTTTCTTAAAAAACAAAAGAAAGGAATGACTGTTACTTGGTCTGACTGTGATTCAGAAAGTAATTCTGAAGAAGAATCTGCCAAACTAGTTACTGCTCTAACTGGTGTTTGTACCTCTGAAAGTGACACTAGTGATGAGGAAGTGACATTTGAAGAACTGGCTGATACTTACAAGAAATTGTGTATCAGAAGTGCTGAAGTATGTGTGCAGAATGAGAAACAAACAAAACTCATCATAAAGCTGGAGGCTGAAAAAAGGGCAGACCTTGAAATTATAAGTCATCTAGAAGGGGAAGTTCAATTGCTGAACTCAAAACTAAACCAGATGACCAAATCTGTCAAGATGCTGACAAATGGAACATACAAATTGGAAGAAATCCTTCAGGCTGGACAAACTGTGGGAAACAAGTCTGGTCTAGGATTTGTGGCAGCAAAGAAATCAGGTGCAGACAAGAAGATCAGGTATAATAAACAAATGTCAAAGCAGATGTCTCAACACAACTCTCAACATCAGGAACAGAGATATATGAAGAAAAAGTACCAAAGATGGATATGTCATCATTGTGGGAGGTATGGCCACATAAAGCCTTTCTGCTTCAAATTGCATGGATACCCTAATCAAAACTCAGGTGTTAAACCTAAGTCAAAAAGGGTACCACATACTCCTCAATGGAAGAAAAAGGCTACTGCCCTGATAGCCCACACTTCCCTGAGAGTGTCTGCAAAGGAGGGCTGGTACTTTGACAGTGGGTGCTCTAAGCACATGACTGGAATAAAGAACATTCTCAATCATGTTAAACCTCACACCACTAGTTATGTGATCTTTGGAGATGGTGCTAAAGGTGAAATCAAAGGAGTTGGTAATTTGGACTGCCCTGAAGTTCCAAATCTGAATGAAGTACTATTGGTAAAAGGTCTAACTGCTAATCTCATTAGTATCAGTCAATTGTGTGATCTAGGATTCAAGGTCAACTTCTCAAAATCTGAATGTCTAGTAATTAATGAAAAACTAGAAGTTGTAATGAAAGGAATCAGATCTAAAGATAACTGTTACTTGTGGCAGCCTGAGAACACTAATAACTCCACTATGTGTTCTATTACCAAAGAAGAAAAAGAGATGAAACCGTGGCACCATAAACTTGACCATCTTCATCTAAGAAGAATGAAAAGAACTATCTCTATGGAAGCAGTCAGAAGGATTCCAAGACTGCAAATTGATAAAAGGAGGGTTTGTGGTGAACATCAAATTGAAAGGATTGGTAAAAAGAGATATGTCTATGATGTGGTGAATAACCTTGAAGTTTTTAGAGAACAGTGCAAGAAAACCCAAAAAGAAGGATGTATTGTCAGAATCAGAAGTGATCATGACAAGGATTTTGGAAACAGCAAGTTTAATAAATTCTGTTTCTCAGAAGAAATGAGTCATGAAGTCTCTTCTCCTATAACTCCTCATCAAAATGGAGTTGACAGAAGGAAAAATAGGATCATACAGGAATCTGCCAGAGCTATGATTCATGTCAAAAGATTGCCTTTTCAACTCTGTGCTAAAATAGTTGCAGCTGGTAGTAGCTGTTCTCAAATTATCTGGACAAAACAGATGCTCACTGAGTATAATGTCTCACAAGATGTTGTGACATTGTATTGTGACAATCTGAATACAATAAATATTTCCAAGAACCCTATTCAGTATAGCAGGACCAAGCACATTGACCTTGTAGAGAAGAAGACAATTAAACTGGAACATGGTATCATTAAGCTTCAGCTGGTTGATTTTTCTATCAAGGCTCTTGATGGAAATCAACTTGAAAACTTGAGGGGCAAGATGGGTATTTGCCAACATGAGAAATTATAGCAATTAATTTTGCTTAAAGCAAGGGTTGAAGGAGTTATTTTTGTTAAGTCTATTTTTAGTGGGTTAATCATATGTTTTTCCAATTCTTTCAAAATTATTAAGAAGTTGAATAGAATCTCATTTGCCTCCTACCTCTCTCGACTTTGCAACCTATTTCCTTCTCTCAATCAAAGTTTTCTCTCAAATTTCTACTGGTGCTCTAAGTCAATCAAAATGTCTCAAACATCATCTTCAACCAAGGCGACCACTTCATCTTCATCATCTAACCAAGATTCTCGAGCAATCACCACATGCATAGATTCTGAAGTCCTGGAGATCACTCCACTCAGAGAAATGGCAACTGACCCCTCCAAAGTCAAAAAGCTGAGAACTAGGCATGCAGGAAGAGCTCAAGCTACTGCTTCTGGTAATCCTTCTCATCCTTCTTCCTCTGTACCAAATAGGGAAGGATCAACTCAAGTACATCAAGCAATTGCTAGGCTTGTTACAAGAATACTAAGCGAAAACCATTATGTACCGGGGATTTCTGTCCCATTAAATCAAGAATCAGCAAGCCCAAATGTTGAAGCAAATGTAGATGTCTCTGAGAATGTTGTGACACCAAATGACAACATTCAGAACCCTTCAGAGAAAACTGTTGATCCACCTGTCATTGATGTGGACGAGGAATACTCAAACAATGATCTAATTGCCAATGTAAACCCTAGCATAGCTAGGAGAATGATGAAAAGAAAGGGTAATCAGAATGCTGCACAATGTATGACCAAAGAGAAACCTGCTAATAAGAAATCCAAGGCTGAAGGCAAGACTGGGGTAGAATCTGTGAAAACTGGTCAGTCCAAAGGGAAGGTGAAAGCCCAAGTGCATACTGGTAGACAACCAATTACAAAGAAAAGAAAAGAACCTGAGTCTTCTGATTCTGATGAGGAATCAGAGTTTGAGATTGATGCTGAAGAAATTCCTATCAGAAGGAAACTCCCCTCCAGCAAAATGGCTAGAGTTCCTGAAGTCCCAACAGACAACATCTCTTTTCACCACCCTGACAATGCCAACAGATGGAAGTATGTTTGCTTGAAGAGAATAGCTTTAGAAAGAGAGCTAAACAATGATGCCATGGAGTGCAAGGAAATCATGGACCTGATTAAAACTACTGGACTGATGAAGACTGTGGTAAAATTTACCAAGTGCTATGAAAATCTGGTCAAGGAGTTCATAGTTAACTTGTTTGATGAATGTGCTGATGGAAGGTCAGCTGACTTTGAATGTGTTTATGTTAGAGGAAGAAGGGTTAATTTCTCTCCATCAGAAATTAACAAATTTCTTGGAAGATCAAATGAGGATTGCCCTGAACTGGAAGTCACTGACAATGAAGTTTGTCAAACCATCACAGCAAGACAAGTCAAGTGCTGGCCCTTGAAAGGCAAGCTGAATGCCAGCAAACTAAGCATGAAATTTGCCATCCTGCACAAGATTGGTGCAGCCAACTGGGTCCCTACAAACCATAAATCTACTATCTCCACAGGATTGGGGAGATTTATTTATGCTGTAGGAACCAAGACTGAATTTGACTATGGCAGGTATATTTTTGAACAAACTCTAAAACATGCTGGTAGCTTTGCTGTCAAAGGCCCTATTGCCTTTCCCTCCCTCCTGTGTGGAATTATCCTTGCACAGTACCCTGATATCCTGGTGGCAAGAGATACTGCTTGCAAAAGAGCTCCTGCTCTTGGGTTACACTACAAGCTGTTTCAGGGATCTCATGCTCCTGATATTGTCATAACATCAGCTGAGACATCATCTGTGAAGACTCAGTCTAAAACATCTGATGTTATAGCTGTATTGAAAGAGACCTGCAAAGAGCTGGAGACTAGGAAAAAGACCCTAGAAAACCTAATTTCCAGGTTAGAAAAGGAGGAAGCTGAAGGAAACAGAAGGGAAGAGGGTGCTGCTGAAGATCAACTCAATACTGAAGAAACTAGCTCCTCTGAAGGGGACAGTGCTTAAAGGTTGGTGGAGTTGATGTTGGACCCTGGTGGAGTTTGCAAGTGTGTTCAGATTTTAGTTGTTGTTTTTATTACTTTTGGGATGACTGTATAACTTTTAAGAACATGTATCTTTGGCCCATTTTTGGCTAAAGAGGGGGAGATATTATTCTGTGGTCAATTACTTGATAGACATTCTATTTTTCTGCAGTCATATTTATTCTGCTGCTATCTATCTCTAATTGCTTAGGGGGCTTTAGCCAAAAATCTGCCAAAGGGGGAGTTTGTAGTTGTTTAGTTATTGGCATGCATTTTTGGTAAAACCAGGTGTGTGAATGTCATGACTGATGTCATAACATTCTAGTTTATTAGGTACCTTTGCAGAAAAATATTGTCATACAGGTGCTGCTGTTTATGAGTGTGTATCTGAGCATTTTGCAAAAAGATCACATTTACCAAAATCAGTAGACAGGAATTCAGATGTCATAACAAATGTTAAGACATCCTGTTCTGAACTAACAGTTATGCAGTTTGGGTAATTCTGAGTTTTTTCAGGAAAATGACTCAGTCTTTCCAGAACAGAAAATCTCGTGGACTTGGGGTTAACCTAGCTCAACCCTAACCTGGTTGATAAAGTCCTGTGACCAAGTCTTAAGGTCAAACGGAATTAACCCTAGCTTTTTGTGGAAACCCTAACTGAAGATACAGCTGCTATATATTCAAAAGGGCTGCTGTTTGGAATTTATCCCTTTTTGACAGAAGATCTTTTAGAAGCTGTATAGTTTTAACTATTGTAATCCAAGCAAGTATCATTGTGATAAGTGACTTGGAATATGTTTTGATTGTAAGGGTTTTGTATCACTCAAAGCTTTGAAGCAAGAGTGTTTTGTGTCTCTTGACTAAAGCTTTGAAGCAAAGTCAAGTTAGGGTTATGTATCACTCAAAGCTGTGAAGCAAGAGTGTTTGTGTTGCTTGATTAAAAAGCTGTGAAGCATAATCAAGTGTATGTTTTGAAGAGTGTCTTCATTAAATCATTAGTCAATTGTTTTAAGTATCACTGCTGTGATTGAGGGGGAGTGAGTAGGAACTCAGGTTTAAGTTGTACTTAGATTGAAGTTGCATTGGGTAGGTCTTAAGTGAAGGAGATAAACTGGTTGGTTTATTCCTGAATTAATATCTCTTATAGTGGATTTCCTCCCTGGTTTGGTAGCCCCCAGAGTAGGTGTTGTTGCACACTGAACTGGGTAAACAATTGACTGTTTTTGTATTTACTGTCTTATAGAAAGTCAGATACGGTGTCATAACATTGAACGTGACATTGAGTATCTGAAGCCAGAATTTCAAATACGATTCTGGTCTGTTTGTATGTTGATGACATATTACTCACAGGAAGTTTTGAACAAGAGATAGCTGAGTTCAAGAAAGTGTTGATGAATGTGTTTGAGATGACAGATCTTGGAAAAATAAGTTTCTTTCTAGGGATGAAATTTATATACTCTGAAAAAGGAATCATTTTACATCAGATGAAGTATGAACTAGAGCTTCTGAAGAGATTTGAGCTAGAAAATTGCAAGGTTGCTATCACACCTGCTGATACGAATTAGAAGTTGGATTCTGATTCTGATGGAGAGGATATGGATGCTACAACCTTCAAACAGATGGTTGGTTCTCTAAGGTATTTGTGTAATACCAGACATGATATTTGCTATGCAGTTGGAATGGTTAGCAGATTTATGAGCAAACCAAAGTGGTCCCATTACCAAGCTGCAGTTAGGATTCTGAGGTATGTGAAGGGAACTCTGAAATATGGAGTGTTATTTTCTTCTGGAAGAAAGATCAAATCAGAACTTCTGAGTTATTCTGATTCTGATTGGTGCGGAGATAGAGTTGACAGAAGAAGTACTTCTGGGTACTTATTCAAATTTCTAGGAGGTCCTATTTCTTGGTGTTCCAAGAAGCAACCTGTTGTTGCCCTGTCAATCTGTGAAGCTGAATATATTGCAGGTGCTCTGACTGCATGTCAAGCTATGTGGATTCTGAATTTGTTGAAAGATCTGGAGATTGAGGTGAATAAACCTCTGAAGCTGATGATTGATAACAAGTCTGCAATCAATCTTGGCAAGAATCCAGTGTTGCATGGGAGAAGCAAGCATATTGAGATCATATATTATTTTTTGAGGAATCAAGTTCAGAATGGAATAATAGAGGTTGTGCACTGTAGCACTCAGAAGTAGCTGACAGATGTTCTGACAAAGGCTATCAAAACTGATCAATTTCATGGTTTAAGGGATGGAATTGGTGTTGTCAGTTTTGGGTAAATATAAATTAAGGGATGGTGTTAGAATTAATTTAGATTTAATTAGATATTAATTTATATTTAGGAATATCTTTTAGATTATTTATATCTTTGTTAGAAGATATATATCTTAGATCTTCTTATATCTTTGTAGAAGATATATTTTAGATTTAATTTGTGTGTATAAATAACCCAGTGGAGTAGGTTATTATAATTCATTGTAAATCCTTATTTTGAAGCTATCAGTAAATATTCTTTTTGCCTTTTATCTTCCTTGTGCTCCAACACTACTCTGAGAGAGAGAAACTCTCAAATTCACTATACTCAAAAAAATGTTACAAGAGATCACAGATAAACAAGAAAATAGTCTTTGCCTTCAGGTTCTCAAGAACAACCCTGAATGCGTTAAAAATTACCCTATTTTTGCTTTTCCAAGAATTTAATATAATCAAATTTCTTTTTCCATTCTATAATGTAAAGAAATACTGCATATTTTTTAAAATACTCTTCGGAAATCAAAAATATATTTCTGGTGTACATCCACACACATAATCTATTCGTTTTTTATATTCGCCCTCTTTTACGATAAAATTTATTCTGGAAAATACACTTTCAAAAATTCACGGAAATGCACTTCTGGTTATGAAGGAAGCTTATTACATAAGTTGTATCAAAGAAAGTGTTGTGAATCTTATGAATTACGACAAAATTTAATATTAATTTGTGAGGCAAAAAATAGTAGCAATCAAAATAAATAGTCTACAGCAATAGTAATTCATACACAAATAATATAACAGAATAAAGTGAGAAAAAAACGAAGGTTTGTTTACCTAGTTCGAACAAACGATCTACTCTGAGAGAGAAACTCTCAAATTCACTATACTCAAAAAAATGTTACAAGAGATCTCAGATGAACAAGAAAATAGTCTTTGCCTTCAGGTTCTCAAGAACAACTCTAAATGCGTTTAGAATTACCTTATTTTCTATCAAGTGTTTTCCAATCTCTTCAACCTTTAATATAATATGAATAATCCAAACCCAACATGTAAACAAGTGTCACTTCAAAAAAAGAAAGAGAATTAAGGCGGTTAATATAGTTATTATAGCGATTTCAACTGCCATAATTTAGGAAAATGGTATTTTTTTTTTAATAATTCGTAAATTTGGCTACCGCTAGGTAAAAAATGTCGGTTTTCCATTAACTGCCAAACAAACCGACGTAATTTACTTTGTAAAAATTGGCGTAATTTACTGTTTTTTGGTGGCTGAAATCTCTAAGGACTTTTAACAAAGGTTTGCTCACTGCTTTCATAAACAAGCAAAGAACCATTTGAAGATTGGAAGTAATGTTTTTATGGGGTTTGGATTAGTTAATTTCGACTCCACGGAGACGATACAAGTAATTCAACAATTTAAGTTGAGAAAGACAATAGTTCATTTAATTTACTTGTGAAAATCATTTCTTTTGAGACAACAATGAAAGATTTTAAAACAATAGTTTAGCCGACATGGTCTTGTGTTAGTATTAAAAGTGATTATTTGGTTTAGTTATTAGTAAATATTCATTCTTCCAAGCAAAATATGCATTTATAGTGGATTACTGCAAGTATTATTCGGTTAAGTGACTAGATGATGATGACATGTAGTTAGGTGCTATTTGGTTAAGTATTATTTTAACAATGCATGAGTCTTATATGTACCATTTCTAGTGTTACAAACTAATGAAAATTATATATATTTATTGATAGATGGCTGGAGCATTTCACCAACTCATTAGTTTCATCAATTCATACTCTTATATAATTTAATTTGTTTCTTTGATGTATGTTATGTTCTTGATGCATAGCTATGTGTATATGCATATGTCTAGTAAGAACTTAAAACAATAGGCTAATATACATGCTCTTTTTCAGTAGAATGCATGTCTAATATTTGATAAAATGTCGATCCTAGTAAGCAATGGTATCATTCTCGTTGTTGCAATTGCAAATGATATAAAAAAATTTATGACTTTGAGGCATTGATTTTAATATGCTAATATTCCTTTGTGACAGAAGTTATGTTAAAATTTGTGTTACTGTTTTTTGGTGGCTGAAAATTTGCCGACATTAGTTATGTTAAAAGTCCTTAGTTATGTTAAAAGTCCTTAGTAAACCGACGTAATTTACTGTTTTTTGGTGGCTGAAATCTCTAAGGACTTTTAACAAAGGTTTGCCATGTTTTTTGGTGGCTGAAATTTCTAAGGACTTTTAACAAAGGTTTGCGTGGCAGTTAATGGAAAACCCACATTTTTTACCTAGCGGCAGCCAAATTTACGAATTATTAAAAAAAAAAACTATTTTCGTAAATTATGGCAGTTGAAATTGCTATAATAGTGCTATTTTAACCGTCTTAATTCCCTTTTTTTTTGAAGTGACACTTGTTTCTACGTTAGATTTGGATTATTCATATATTGAAGGTTGAAGAGATTGGAAAACACTTGGTAGAAAATAGGGTAATTTTTAACGCATTTAAGGTTGTTCTTGGAAACGTGAAGGCAAAGACTATTTTCTTGTAATTCATCTGTAATCTCTTGTAACATATTTTTTAGTATAGTGAATTTGAGAGCTTTTCTCTCTCAGAGTAGATCGTTTGTTCGAACTGGGTAAACAAACCTTCATCTTTTTCTCACCTTATTCTGTTATATTATTTGTGTATGAATTATTATTGCTGTAGACTATTTATTTTGATTGCTACTATTTTTTGCCTCACAAATTAATATTGAATTTTTTCGTAATTCATAAGAAGATTCACAACACTTTCTTTGATACAACTTATGTAATAAGCTTCCTTCATAACCAGAAGTGCATTTCCGTGAATTTTCAAAAGTGTATTTTTCGGAATAAGTTTTATCGTAAAAGAGGGCGAATCTAAAAAATGAATGGATTATGTGTGTAAATGCACACCAGAAATATATTTTTGATTTCCGAAGAGTATTTTAAAAAATGTGCAGAGTATTTCTTTACATTATAGGATGGAAAAAGAAATTTCATTATATTAAATTCTTGGAAAAGCAAAAAGTCCTGCATTCCAACATGAGCCTCCTGCTTAATCACCATAACCCAAGAAACTTAATTTGGGTTTTGGTTTTGCTATTGTAACTTAACGAATAACAGAAATATGGAATGACTTTTTCACAGATATGAGGAGCATGCTAGGGTAATGTGTATAATTTGCCCTGTAACTACCTTGAATCATGATCTCTTCAACACGTTCATATCCTTCAATTACCAGCCCTCTAGGTTATCTTCCCATAAGTTCTTAGTGGAAAAACCTTTGAACCTCCATCTTAAGTCCTTAGAAATTTCTGATTGAGTCAAACCTTTGTTTTCTAAAAGGGTATCCCCCAGATCCGGGTTAGGATCTATAGAACTCCCAAGACAGTCCCACAATTTAAAGCAAGCAAAGCAATACAATTGAAAACACAGTTATGAACTAGCCCTAAGGTACACCTCACTTTAAATTTAAATCCCCAGCAGAGTCGCCAGTTCTGTGATCGGTGGATCTGGAACTGACTGTTTAACGCTGGTTCGCGAAATGTCGCGGAAGCAAGAGTCGCCACCGTCTTTTATTTTCTCCAAATGGAAAGGACAAAAGCACAGAAAAATTCCTTAAAGAGATTGCTCTCGGTTCGGGAGGTAGGTTATAGAAAGGGAAGGTGTTAGCACCCTTTCTATCCATGGTTATCCATGGGCTCTTAGATACTTGCTCAATGTGTTTTCAAAATGTTTGCTTGCTTTTCAATGTGGGTTTAAAAAAAGTTTCTTTGAAAAATTTCAGATCGACTCGTACGTCAGAGTGTTTGAAAAGTTTATTTTGAAAGCTTTTGAAAAGTGTCGGTGTGAAAAGTCCTTTTGAGTTTGTTTTGAGATTAGAGCAAGTATCCTTGAGAACCTACCTACCCTAAGGAATTCGTCTGTGTAGATGTCCTTTAAAGTAGTGCCATCCCACCATTGAGAGGTAGGTAGCACCACCGTTGGAGGTGTTCGGGTCAATTCGAGTTTGTAGGGACATGGTGATCACCAGAGCAATGGGAAGATACCTTAGAAGCTACCCTCATGCCAGGTTCCCGGATCATGAGGACTTACTAAGACATCCTCTACTCGACGATCACCTTTCGAAAGGCAACAGTGAGGCGTACCCTAGGGGTGGTGTGTGCGAATTGTGTGTCATGTTTCAGTTATTTGTCTTGTCATGTTTGTTGTGATCTACGCTTGATTTTAATTAAGACATTCATTCTTGCATGCTTTTAACAGTTATAAAATTTGCGGGAAAATAAATCTACAACTATTACAAATGGCGCGGGTCCACATCGCCAAAATAAACCGGACCCGATTTGACTGAAAAATAAATAAAGCGAATAAAAGTGCGAGAAATAAAATTATTACAAGGCTTTGGGACATGTACATAATTATAATAAACGACAAAGTAAAATGCACGAAATTAATAATTAAAAGTATGGGCGTTGGACCCTTTTGCAACAAATTAATGAATAAAGAATTTAAAATTAAAATGGGAATGTTTTTTGGTATTTTGTTTTTTAAGATTTAAAAGAAAAAGAATTGATTAAAATAAAATGAAACGTCAAACCCTAATTCTAATGTTTTTTAAGTTTATTATGAAAGATATTGAAATTTAACCTAATTTAAACCCTAATTTATTTATGTGCAAATTTGATTATAAAAAATAAATAAATAATAATATTATGATAAAAAAAAGAAAATTTGAAAGGTATAAAAATTATCAATTAACCTAATTCTATATTTTTTTGGATTTTATTAAAAGGAATTAAAGTTAAAAAACCTAATTAAACTAAATAATTTACATATTAATTATTTACAAGAAAATAAATAAAATAAATATTTTTTATGTTTTTTATCCTTTTTCTGATTTTTTTTGTGATGTTGTTATATTTTATGGCAATAATTAATTAAATTAAACAATCAAGAAAATAAAATAATAAATTAAGTGAAACACAAGAAAAATAAAAAGAATGGCAAACCAGGGGGGGGGGGGGGGGGGGTAGCCCCAAAATTGGAGGTACAGGCCTGGCAATCTGGCCCATTTATCTTTGAGTTCGTTGACTTTTTGAATCCTGTATGATGCGTTGACTGGGAGTACAACGTGTTCATCCATCCTATGCCTTTGGATTGATCCCCAGGAAGACGTGTCATGCTTGATCTTGAGGCGTATGGTGAACCCCAGCGTGGAGTCTGCATAGGAATTGTTATACAAAAATAATATGGAATTTGTTCAGACCTGGGACTTGAACCCAGGTCTTGGAGGTTGTATGCATCACGTGTTGCCAACTGAGCCATTGAATTTCATTTAATATATTATAGTGAATAAACAACAAAAGGCAAAACCAACGCGTAGTGGATAGCACGCGCGAAATTTCAAATGAACGAATCACGCTTCGCCACGACGTTGTCTTCTTCCTTGCCCCTGTAAAACAAAACATATAGGAAACGGTTTTCGTTGCGTTGCAAAAAGGGGTCTATTGAAAAATAGCGATTAGAGCCAGGTAATTCATAAATTGGGCGCGAGGGTCAAGATTTCTTCGTCTTGATGCGCTGAATGCAATGGTGGTACTGGGATGGTCTAATTTTTCCTCTAGTAAGAACCCCCAATTTGAAGCTCAAGAAAACCTAATATTCAATCATGGCATAATCTCGTATGGCACAGAAAAACGCAATTAAATATGAGGGTTAGTCTCAGAATTTCATAATAAACATGGATCAACAAACAAAAAGTGCAAAGGATGCTTAAATTATGATGCACGATTTCATATTTTTCTCTTCACAGTTTGAATCATAGATACCGATTCAGGGCGTTTTGGTGATGATTTCTGATTGGAATGTGATCAGGAGTCCACGAGCAAGCTTTTGGTATAAGAATTAGGGCTTAAAACCACCTCTTGAATGCTTTTCAGTTCTTGAGTTTATGGACCATTTTTCAAGTTTGTATAGTATTCTTATGCGCAGCTTTTAGTGTCCAAGGCTTAGGGTTTGACTCAGTGCTTATGATGGAAGAGAATTAGCTTGCTAGCTGGCCTTGATTTATGCTCATGAGAGAACAAGTCCTAGGGTTTTCACCATTAACCAATTTTTCCTTCTTTTAAGCCAAGACCAAGACTTAGTGTGCAATTTAACCCTAGCATAAGTTTGTTAGCTGGCCCATGATATATGGAAGTTGTCCAAATTCAAATGACACTATTCCATTGGTTTTTGAATTTTATTTGAATTTTTAAAGATTTAAAATGAATTAATTATCAAAAATTAAATAAAATAGAAAAATCAATGTTTGATCTTGAAATTAATCATGGGACACGTGTGTGGCATGACAAGGATGAATCAAGTGGAAGAAAGTGGGCCCTTTTGTCAAAAATTGGAGTTTCAAGGATAGTTGACTTTTGCCATTTCACAAAAATTTCCCAACTTCTACAAGGCATAACTTGCTCAATTTTTAAGCTTTTCTCATGTTCTTGGACATTTTGGAAAGTTCTTTGAGTCCTTTAACCAATGCCTTTGGTCCCATGTCATTTTGATTTTCCAATCTCAAGTTATGGCCTTTGACTTAAAGTCCCTTTTTGTTGACTTTTGAAAATGACCTATAATGTTGAAATTGATAACTTTTTGTGACAGCATTTCTTGGACTTGAAGTATGAAGATGAGTTGTAGGAAATGTCTTTCTCTTCAAAATGAGCTTTGGATGGAATTTTTCTGATGATCCATGTGAAAGTTATGCCCTGGTCAATTTCAGTTGACTTTTTCAGCTGTCCAAACATAACAACTTTTGCATCTTTGATGATTTCTGAGCCAAATTTTGAGAATCATGATCAAGCATTGATCAAATGATGTTTGTGGCTTCAAAATGATATGTTGACCAAAAATTTGAACTTTTGACTGTCAAATGACCATTTTGCCCCTACAGTTGACTGTAGTGCAATTTAGGGTTTTGACTGTGCAATCTTGAGCTGAATGCCTTGAAACTTGATATGGGGATGCTTGACCATGTTTGTAAGCATATGAGACTTGATTGGGCCTTTGAACACTTCCTTTTCTTGATCAGACTCAAAACCCTAATTTTGACTGTATGGGAGACTGTTGCACTGCACAACCCTTCGGGAATTTTGTAGCTTGGCTTGGCAATTTCTTGAGGAATATGGGAGGGCAAATTTTGGGGTATAACAGCATCATACATTTCATGCAACATAACTTTGTGTTTCATCTAACATTTTACCCTTTTCAGGATAAGATTAGCAGCTATCTTTAACAGATATTCAAAGATTTCAGATACAGTACAGATACACTTCAGACACGGAAGTCATTCTATTACTCATTCAAATCTTTTATTCAGATACAGCACGGATACACTCCAGATACGAAAGTCATTCTGTTACTCATTCAGAATTCAAAGTCAAGATACAATACGAATACACTTCAGACACGGAAGTCATTCTGTTACTCATTCAAATCTCTTATTCAGATACAGTACGAATACACTCCAGATACGAAAGTCATTCTATTACTCATTCAGAATTCAAAGTCAAGATACAATACAGATACACTCCAGATACGGAAGTCATTCTGTTACTCATTCAGAATTCAAAGTCAAGATACAATACGGATACACTCCAGACACGAAAGTCATTCTATTACTCATTCAGACCTCAACCTCATGATACCGTTCAGATACGCTCCAGACACGGATGCCATCCTGATACTTATCCAAGATTTCAACTATCAGATACAGTTTATATACGCTCCAGACACGGAAGCCATTCTATTTCTCATTTAGATTCAAACATCAATTTCAAGATCAGATACACTCCAGACACGGAAGTCATTCTGTCACTTATTCAGATCCCAGTTACAGTTCAGATACACTCCAGACACAGAAGTCATTCTGCTACTCATACAGATCTCAAACTTCAGATACAGTCCAGATACGCTCCAGACACAGTTGCCATTCTATCACTTATTCTGACTTTTTCCCCAGCCCAGAGATGCTCCAAACACGGACGCCATTCTGTCGCTTATTCAGATTTCAGATTTGGATATAATACAGATACACTCCAGACACGGAAGTCATTCTGTTATTCATTCAGATTCAAATATAGTTACAGCTAGGATACGCTCCAGACACGGACGCCATTCCATTGCTCATACAGATTCAGTCTCCAGATATAGTTCAGATACGTTCCAAATACAGACACCATTCTGATACTCATTCTTTTGACTTACAACTTGCAGTTCAACAAACGTTCTTGGATGGCATCTTTAAGCCCATCTCCAACAAGATTCTATCATCTCCAAATGGCATCTTTAAGCCCATTTCCTCAACAATATTTTGACGAGTGCAAATTTGCGGGCACTCTAGTGTTCAATCATCTTTTACCTTCGAGTTACGAACGGCAAAACTCGCCAATCTAACTCTTCAGGTTCAAGAAGATTGAACAGGGGCAGCTGTTGTACCCCAAAATTTTCCCTCTCATTTTATCAAGATTTTCCTCACAAGACTTCTTGGACTCCAGACCAGGATTAGGGTTTGCTCTGCTCAAGACATCTCCTTGCACTATTGACCTGAAATTAGGGTTTGAGTTTGCACATGGATTTTTGGATTTTCAATGCCTCATGTGACTTCCATACTTCATGTTGGACTTATAAGATTTCCCATACCAAGTTTCAAGCCTTGAATCAAATTTTTGCCCAGTCAATTGGACAATTGACCTAAAAATCAGTTGTATTGGGGAAAAAGTCAACCATGGCCAATTTACAGTCAAAACTCATAATTTTTGATCCACATCAACATTATAAACTCATATGAACCATTTGATCATGTTTGGACCACAACTCCTCAAGAAATTTGATCAGATCATCAAAAGGTAAAATGGTCATTTTTAGGGTTTTGACTGTAGAAGGGCAATTTCTGATTTTTAACCTAGCCAATGGCAAATTGGGTTCAAGCATGGATTAAAGGACTCAATGGAATCATCTTGACCTAATCACTAGGTTCAAAAGATCTCAAATGCATTGAATTGACAGATGAATTTTCCAGTCAACTGATTAAAAATCAACTGTACACTGAAAAGTCAAACTTTGACTTTTTGGTCAAAATCAAGTGCCAAGGGTCATTTTTCATCAAAATGTGTCAAAAAATGAAACTTGTTCACCAAGAAACCTAATTTTGAAAATTAGGGTTTAAGTTTGAAATTTTTCATAACTTGGAATTTTTCTAAGTTATGAAAATTTCTTATTTTTTCCCAACTTTTCCCAACTTTTTCACCATGATGCAATTGGATTCAAACAAAACTTCCAACATGAAAGTTGTATTACTCCACAAAATCTACAACTTTGATTAACAAAGTTTTCACAAAAGATGCTTGGATCTCAAGTTATGATTTTGTGAACAAGGGTCCATAAAACTTTTAACTTAGTGAAATTTTGCCCTAGTTTAGGCAGGATTTTGACCTATCTTCATGGCAACTTTTCACATAGTTCCAAGTGGAATCTCAAAATGAATTTTAAATATGGATTATAGAGCATGTTACAAGCTTTCCAAAATGTCAAAGAACTCTCCAAGATCATTTGTGGTTAGGGAGAATCCAAGGAAAGAAAATGGCAATTTCTCACTTTTGTCCAAGGCATTTTGCACCATGTTACAACTTGCAAATCAGTTTGAATCATGCTTGTACTTGCATTACATGTTGACTTACACAAGGAGATTCAAGCCATTTCAAAGCAATCTAAGCATTGGGAAAGGTCAAGGGAACTTCAAGCAAGCTCAAAAGAACTTCAGGCCTCACTCAAAGTTGCTGCATTGCCATATTCGAAATTGACTGAACAAGGTAATTTTCAAAGTTCTATCTCCTTATTTAGACATCTTTAGGCTTAGGTTTGTGAAGAAAAAATGTAGTCCTTAATGTCCTTGAGCTGTACATATGCATAGTTCTTATTTATATTAACTGAGCTAGGAGAATTTGGATGATGAACTTGCTGAAAATATTAGGTCATAAATTAGGGGCATTGAAATTCTCCCTGGTTTCTTAGAGTTAGGTCACAAAATGAATATGGTTGGAATCGTGATTGAAAATGCTATAACTTTCATGTTGTAAAATTTTGATTTCATGCAAGCAATAGAGAAAACAGGATTTGCATTGCAGAGGCACACGCGCGTGTTCAGATGGCAGGGGCGAAGTGCAGCTTGGGCTTGGGCCTGGCTTTTCTACTTTTCACACTCTCCATTTTGTTATTTGCACCCCCTTGCCCATTTTCTTTATTTTGTATATTTCCTCATTTTCTTTTATATTTTCTGACTTTATTTATTTTTTCTAAACATTAAAAATCACAAAATTTATTTTCTTTATTTTTTGCATTTTTTCATATTTTTTATTTTATTTTTTGGCATAATAAATAAATTATTAGGTTAATATACTTTTATTTTCTTAAATAAACTTATAAATATTATAAAAATATTATATATTTTTATTTTTATTATTTATACACTTAAATTAATATTTTCATACAATATTTAATTTTTTTAACATTTGTATATATTATTATTATTATTTTTCTTAAACAAAAAATGAATAAATAAATAATATAAAGCATATTTTTCTTTAAACCAAAATTATGGTTTTCACCCTTTCCAAAAATAATCATTTTATTTTCTTATTTTTAAGACTTGAATAAATTTATTTTACATACATAAAATAAATACAAAAACATTTGTGCATATTTATATTTTATTGCATATTTATATATTGTTTATTTATTTATTTGTGCAATATTTCAATTTGGTTGTAATAGTAAATTAGGGTTTTACTTTGAGCAATATCCTCTTATTCAAACTTGTATCCACCTCCCCATAATAATATTGTAATAGTCTAGATTTACATTACGTAATTTATCGTATTATATGCATGATAGTAAGATTAGGGTTTTGTATGCTAAGACCAAAATCAAACAAATAGCATGACTTAAATACAAGACGAAAATGCATGAAAAATGACAACACATTGCACACAAGCACCCCTAGGTTTTCATCCACTTTATTGCCTTAAAATGGCCATGGTATGCATGCTAGGTATCTTGGCAAAATCAAAATAAAACAAAAAGATCATAGTCCCTCGATGAAGCTAGACAAGTTGCCTAAAACAAATGATCTTAGTCCCTAAAACTTACTAAGATACTTGGCACCATTGCTATCATGGTCATACGATGACCCCCGCCCGTCCCGTTTAACATCCAAAGATAGGATTGTTTACCAAATGCAATGGTAAATCAACAACATCAAAGGAATAAAAATGTGTAGGAAAGACTTTCGATTAGGGTAGACAACTCCTAGTTACTTGATCAAATTGCAAACCATCCTTGCTATTTTCAAACAAACACACACAATTTCAAAACAATTTCCAAACCAACTTTCAAACATTGAAACATTTTTCAAAAGATAAACACCTTTGTATACATTCAAACAAGAATCATTACAAAGGTTTCCTAAACAATGGCCTCTTTTTAAAATACTTTCAAAACCACACACAAAAGCACCATTTCAAACAATTGAAAAGCAAAAGCAAGTGATCTAAAACAAGTAACTAAGAGCCCATGGAAAACCATTGATGAAAAGGGTGCTAGCACCTTTCATTTTCATAATCTACCCCCGAACCCAAAAATAATCTCAAAGGTCTTTTCTGTGTTTTTTTATCTTTTCTTTTGGATAAAATAAAAGTCGGTGGCGACTCTTGCTAAACCGCAAAATTTGCGAACACAAACGCAAAACCTCAAGTCAGTTCTCCCACCGCATCACACTATGCTAATAGTTTCTCCTCTCAGGCTAAATCTATACTTTTTTCTGCTTGTGTGCACATTATTGATGAAATCTGGAGAGCCAAGAATAATCTTAGCTTCATGGATCATGTTACTCATTGGAAATCATGTACCGAGTCTGTTCGTTATTAAGTTTCTTGGGCTTGTATGGTGATTAAGCAGGAGGATCATGTTGGAATGCATGACTTTTTTCTTTTTCAAGAATTTAACATAATGAAATTTCTTTTTCCATCATATAATGTAAAGAAATACTCTGCATATTTTTTAAAATACACTTCAGAAATCAAAAATGTATTTCTGGTGTGCATCCACACACATAATTCATTCATTTTTTAGATTCGTCCTCTTTTACGATAAAATTTATTCCGGAAAATACACTTTCGAAAATTCACGGAAATGCACTTCTGGTTATGAAGGAAGCTTATGACATAAGTTGTATCAAAGAAAGTGTTGTGAATCTTATAAATTACGACAAAATTCAATATTAATTTGTGAGGCAAAAAATAGTAGCAATCAAAATAAATAGTCTACAACAATAATAATTCATACACAAATAATATAACAGAATAAGGTGAGAAAAAGACGAAGGTTTGTTTACCCAGTTCGAACAAACGATCTACACTGAGAGAGAAGCTCTCAAATTCACTATACTCAAAAAAATGTTACAAGAGATCTCAGATGAACAAGAAAATAGTCTTTGTCTTCAGGTTCTCATGAACAACCCTGAATGCGTTAAGAATTATCCTATTTTCTACCAAGTGTTTTCCAATCTCTTCAACCTTTAATATATGAATAATCCAAACCCAACATGTAAACAAGTGCACTTCAAAAAAAGAAAGGGAATTAAGACGGTTAATATAGTTATTATAGCGATTTCAACTGCCATAGTTTAGGAAAATGGTATTTTTTTTTTAATAATTCGTAAATTTGGCTACCGCTAGGTAAAAAATGTAGGTTTTCCATTAACTTCCACACAAACCGACGTAATTTACTTTGTAAAAATTGGCGTAATTTACTGTTTTTTGGTGGCTGAAATCTCTAAGGACTTTTAACAAAGGTTTGCTCACTGCTTTCATAAATAAGCAAAGAACCATTTGAAGATTGGAAATAATGTTTTTATGGGGTTTGGATTAGTTAATTTGGACTCCACGGAGACGATACAAGTAATTCAACAATTTAAGTTGAGAAAGACAATAGTTCATTTAATTTACTTGTGAAAATAATTTCTTTTGAGACAACAATGAAAGATTTTAAAACAATAGTTTAGCCGACATGGTCTTGTGTTAGTATTAAAAGTGATTATTTGGTTTAGTTATTAGTAAATATTCATTCTTCCAAGCAAAATATGCATTTATAGTGGATTACTGCAAGTATTATTCGGTTAAGTGACTAGATGATGATGACATTGTAAAAGAAGCTTTGTGCATCATCTCATTATCTCCCAAATTTTGTTACATGGGTATGTTAATTTATGGTTATGAGAAGTGACTTGTGATGACATTGTAAAAGAAGCTTTGTGCATGACTTGTAGTTGGTTGAGGATCTTATTATATTATTGTTTTTATGTATGGTTCATTATTTTAACAATGCATGAGTCTTATATGTACCATTTCTAGTGTTACAAACTAATGAAAATTATATATATTTATTGATAGATGGCTGGAGCATTTCACCAACTCATTAGTTTCATCAATTCATACTCTTATATAATTTAATTTGTTTCTTTGATGTATGTTATGTTCTTGATGCATAGCTATGTATATATGCATATGTCTAGTAAGAACTTAAAACAATAGGCTAATATAATATACATGCTCTTTTTCAGTAGAATGCATGTCTAATATTTGATAAAATGTCGATCCTAGTAAGCAATGGTGTCATTCTCGTTGTTGCAATTGCAAATGATATAAAAAAATTTATGACTTTGAGGCATTGATTTTAATATGCTAATATTCCTTTGTGACAGAAGTTATGTTAAAATTTGTGTGTTACTGTTTTTTGGTGGCTGAAAATTTGCCGACGTTAGTTATGTTAAAAGTCCTTAGTTATGTTAAAAGTCCTTAGTAAACCGACGTAATTTACTGTTTTTTGGTGGCTGAAATCTCTAAGGACTTTTAACAAAGGTTTCCGTGGCCGTTAATGGATAACCGACATTTTTTACTTAGCGGCAGCCAAATTTACGAATTATTAAAAAAAAAAAATAAAATAAATTATGGCAGTTGAAATTGCTATAATAGTGTTATTTTAACCGTCTTAATTCCCCCCCTTTTTATTTTTTGAAGTGACACTTGTTTACACGTTAGATTTTGATTATTCATATATTGAAGGTTGAAGAGATTGGAAAACACTTGCTAGAAAATAGGGTAATTCTTAACGCATTTAAGGTTGTTCTTGGAAACGTGAAGGCAAAGACTATTTTCTTGTAATTCATCCGTAATCTCTTCTAACATATTTTTTAGTATAGTGAATTTGAGAGCTTTTCTCTCTCAGAGTATATCGTTTGTTCGAACTGGGTAAATAAACCTTCGTCTTTTTCTCACCTTATTCTGTTATATTATTTGTGTATGAATTATTATTGCTGTAGACTATTTATTTTGATTGCTACTATTTTTTGCCTCCCAAATTAATATTAAATTTTTTCGTAATTCATAAGAAGATTCCCAACACTTTCTTTGATACAACTTATGTAATAAGCTTCCTTCATAACCAAAAGTGCATTTCGTGAATTTTCGAAAGTTTATTTTCTGGAATAAATTTTATCGTAAAAGAGGGCGAATCTAAAAAACGAATGGATTATGTGTGGATGCACACCATAAATATATTTTTGATTTCCGAAGAGTATTTTAAAAAATGTGCAGAGTATTTCTTTACATTATAGGATGGAAAAAGAAATTTCATTATATTAAATTCTTGGAAAAGCAAAAAGTCTTGCATTCCAACATGAGCCTCCTGCTTAATCACCATACAAGCCCAAGAAACTTAATTTGGGATTTGGTTTTGCTATTGTAACTTAACAAATAGCAGAAATATGAAATGACTTTTTCACAGATATGAGGAGCATGCTAGGGTAATGTGTATTATTTATCCTGTAACTACCTTGAATCATGATCTCTTCAACAAGTTCATATCCTTCAATTACCAGCCCTCTAGGTTATCTTCCCCTAAGTCCTTAGTGGGAAAACATTTGAACCTCCATCCTAAGTCCTTAGAGATTTCTGATTGAGTCAAACCTTTGTTTTATCAAGAGTTATCTGGTAACTATGGGTATCCCTAATCCTAGGTGATATCTATTATAGCCTAATAGTACAAAAACCTTAACAACTGTGATCCAACTGATTTTTAACTGTAAATCAATCCTAATTTGTCTGATCAAGTAATCATAAAAACATTGTACAACTAAATTGAATAGAGAAGACTATTATATTAAAGAAATTCAGGAATCAAAATTATTTACAGAGTCAAATCAGGGACACTCCCTAACATTGAGGGGTTTAGCTACTCATATTATTCAAAATAATCACAAGATAAAAATTATACATTACAAGTAATTGGATAACTTCGATCTTCAATTACTACCGCTCATGAGAATCTTCTGCTCTCCAAGAACCTTGATCTCCCTAATCTTCAGTCATGTGAACTATTCATTGCTGCCAAAAAGTCCCTCAATTTCTCTTCAAAACTTGGCTAAATAGTGAATAATCCATTTGTCTCGATCAAAAATGTCCATTTGGGTCCCAAATAGTGAAAAATCATGAAAGTACTCAAAAGCAGCGTCAATGTCCAACACGGCCTGTGTCAGCTGACACAGCCGCCCGTGTTGGCCTTCTGATAATTTATTTTCTGACTTCTGGTTCAAGCACCCTAACACGGGCCGTGTCAGGTAACACGAACACCCATGTCAACCCCATATTTATCCTCTTTGGCAATAACGTTCATCCTGACACGACCTGTGTCAGGTGACACGGATGGCCGTGTCAGGCACCCTGTATCTTGGTTTTTGAGACTTCCTCTGAAACTCCGAATTTGTACTTTTTGCATCGATTTTTTTAGTTTTATTCCTCTGAGCCTGAAAACAACAAAATACACAACAAAGACATAAAACAAAGAAGAATGAAATAAAACACTTGATAAAATAAAGAAACTATAACTAAAATCAACTGTAAATAAAGGTAGAAAAACCCTTGATCAAACTCCCCAAAACTTAAATCGTTGCTTGACCTCAAGCGACCATTACAAAAACTCATGAAAATCACAGTAGTCAGATACTCATACATGAGACATCCGTTCAAATTGATCAAAAAACAATTTGTCTGATGTTCATATGAAGTAAATAGTTTGTGTAAGAACCTTTAAATATCGAGCTTCCTCTTCAGATACTTCTCTAACTATGCTTTGTACTTAAGTCTTTTTTTTATTTTCCTCCTTTTTCATTTGGACATTCAAATTAAGGCAATGAAAATTTTTGATGATCATCACACGCACAAGACTAATCAAGAAATTTTTTGTTCAGGTACCAATTAAGAGCTTTTGCTCCTTTTAATTTCAGATGAAATTTTTAAAAATTTCCAGTTTATATATTGTCCTTTATGGACGACGTTTGGGGATCAACCCTCTTTGGGATGAATAATCGGGTGAAGGCTGCCGAACTTAGCGAGCCATATTCCTTTTAACGCCTCTTCATCATTTGGTGCTAAGTTTATTTATTTCTCCACCAATCATTCATGCATGTGAATCTATATTACGCCAGACTGTAAAGATAAACTACTTCAGGAGTACCTCTCAGGATTCAAGTACTATGGTACAAATCTACACGTTAAACTCGTATCACTGTCACATTATTTTGAACTTTCTACCTCTAAACAATCATACCTTTATCTCTATATACTATTCCCAATCTCTATGAAATACACGCTCTTGAGCAATACAAAACAAAAAATTTCGATCAAAATTTGGGAAGTACTTCAACACGTGGATTTACACAACACTTAGCATAAAACCAACAAACAAATAAATAAGAAAAGAAGTAAAAGAAAAGCAATACCCCCCCCCCCCCCCCCCCCAAAAAAAAAACTAAACTAAACATTGGCCCCAATGTTTCGGAACAAGCTCCAGGAAGGTGACTCACAGAGGGAAATGCAACACCAGTTGTTACCTCCTAGCTTTCACCAGTAAGGCTCCCTTTTTATTACCTATAGAAAAAACGAAACAAATACAAAAAGAAACTAAGTTATTTAAAAGCGTGTGTTGCCTCCCACGAAGCGCTTTGTTTAATATCTCAAGGCTCCACAGTTCATTCCCCTTGTTAGGGTGGCATATATGACACAAAGAACACATCATCTTTTTTATTTCTTTTGTTTGGTAGCAACCCCATGAACTTAAAGTACTCATGATGTTGCTTCCAAATCATTTTCAACTTGATTTTATTGAATACGGCATAAATGACATCTAATACTTTATCAATTTCTTGTCTTTCATCTGCCTTGTTGTAAAAATAGTTTTTAGGGGGACTCTTTTGTTGAAGATTTTCTGGTTGGATGTCCACATCTTCACAAATTGGCAAATTTATTGTTTCATCCAAAACTCGATCTTCTCCAAGTTTCCTTATTTCTTCTTCCCCATCATTCTTATTTACCTCAAATTCTTCTATTCTTACTGCATCTTTGTCATCTGATGTTATGCACTCTTCTTCTGGTGTCACATCTTCTTCTTCCAACTGTAACTTTCGCCATAGTCTTACCTCCCCTCCTATATGCTTTAAAAATTCCAGTCGCCTCTTCCAAAGTTAATCCCAAATCAGGCGTCCAACATGCAGCAAAGTATAGAAGAATTCATGAAGCAAACATAACCTGACCCTTTTTTATATATTTTTTGTTCAATAAAATAAAAGGCAAATAATAAAAAAAGTGAAACAAAATTTTAGTTGACGAGCAACGAAATTCCAATTGAACTAAAATTAAACACTATAATTTGGCAGTTCCCGGCAAAGGCGCCAAAAACTTGTTCAGAAAAATAGCAAGTGTACTATTTTCACCGATGTAGTAATAATAGGGAAAATTCACCAAATGTCAATTTTAAGGATTGTGTACAGTTATCGAGTTAAATTCACATTCAATAAAACAAAAACTTAATTTGGGTTTTGGTTTTGATATTGTAACTTAACAAATAAAAGAAATATAAAAGGGATTTTTCATAGATATGAGGAGCATGCTAGGGTAATGTGTATAATTTTCTATGTAACTACCTTGAATCCTGATCTCTTCAACAAGTTCATATCCTTCAATTAACAACCCTTTAGTTATCTTCCCCTAAGTCCTTAGTGGGAAAACCTTCGAACCTTCATCCTAAATTCTAAGTCCTTAGAGATTTCTGATGGAGTCAAGCCTTTTTTTTATCAAGAGTTATCTGGTAACTATAGGGTATCCCTAGTCCTAGGTGATAACTACTATAGCATAATCATACAAACACCTTAACAATCATAATCTAGCTAATTGTTAACCGTAAATTAATCCTAATTTGTCCGATCAGGAAAGCATAAAAACTTTGTAGAACTAAATTGAATAGAGAAGACTATTGTATGAAATAAATTCAGGAATCAAAATTATTTACAGAGTCAAATCAGGGACACCCCTAGCATTGGGGATTTTAGCTACTCATATTGTTCAAAATAATCACAAGATAAAAATTAGACATTACAACTAATTAGATAGTGTAATGCGGTGGGAAAACTGACTTGGGTGTTTTGCGTTTTATCGCAAATGTTGCGGTTAGCAAGAGTCGCCACCAACTTTTCTTTTATCCAAAAGGAAAAGTGAAAAAGTACACGAAAGACCTTTGAGATTGTTTCTTGAGTTCGGGGGGTAGATTATGAAAAGGGAAGGTATTAGCACCCTTTTTATCCATGGTTTTCCATGGGCTCTTAGTTACTTGCTAGATCACTTGCTTTTGTTTGAAAATATGCTTTGTGTAGTTTTTGAAAGTATTTTGAAAAGGCGTCATCGTTTAGGAAAACTTTGTAATGATTCTCATTCGTAAGAATGTATACAAAGTGTTGATCTTTTGAAAATGTTTTCATGTTTTGAAAGATATTTTTGAAAGTGTTTGGTGTTTGTTTTGAAAATAGCAAGGATGTTTTGTTTTGGAAGTGAGCAAATAACTAGGAACAATCTACCTACTCAAAAGTCTTTCTTGTTTATTTCCTCTTTCCTTTGACATTGTTATCTTACCATTAATTTGGTGAGCAACCCTATCTTTGGATATAAATGGGACGGGCATGGGTCATCGTATAACCATGATTAGCAATGTTGCAAGGTATCTTAGCATTTGTCTTTAGGGACTAAGATCATTTTGAAAGGCAAATTTTGATAGCGTTATCGAGAGACTATGATCTTGTGTTTTGTTTGTTTTTGCTAAGATACCTCACAGGCATAACATGTCCATTTTGTAAGGCAACCAAGTGGATTTATCTTAAGGGGTGCTTGTGTGCAAGTGTATTGTTTTTCATGTTTGGTTTTGTCTTTGATTAGGGTTTTCTAATTGATTGGTTTTAGTCTTTCCATACAAAACCCTAATTACTAGCATTTGTATATAAAGCGATAAATTGCGGAATTTAAAATTACTACGCTATCACAATACTTGTGGGAGGGGGTGTACACATTATAAATGAGGATTACAAGAAAATTAAACCTAATTATCTTATTACAACCATATTGAATATTGTACAAAATTGAAAATAAAATTCAATAATATAAATGGAAAAGGAAACGGTTTTTGTGGTTTTTATGAAAGGGTTTTGTCTTGACCTAATTAAAAAAATAATTAATTAAATAAAATTAACCTAAACTAATTAAGCAAAGAAATTAATTTGAAAAGGATTTTTTTAGGGTTTTTTACGAAAAGGTTTTTAAATTAATGAAAATAAAAATGAAGATTAATTAATTAAAGTAACCTAAGTTCTAAATTAATTTTAACTAAGAAAATAAAATAATATACTAATTTATCCTAAGTTTAAAAATTAATTATTTAAGGAAAAATAAATTAAATTTATTCTAAGAAAATGTTTTTTTTATCTTTTTATTTTATAGAAAAAATAAATATATAAGTATGAAAATAATAATAATAATATTTTTGGATTTTTTATAATAATAATAATAATAATAATAATAATAATAATAATAATAATAATAATAATAATAAAAATAAAAATAAAAATAAAAACTAAAAATGAAAATAGAATAAGAAAAGAAAAATAAATAAAAATATGAAAAAGGGTTGGGCCATGTGTGCAATAGTAAGGCAGGGGGGTTAGAGGCAGCAAAAAGACAAGACCCAACATTGGAGGCCCATGTGCGCTTGTGGCTGACAAAAAGGAAGAAAAATGTTGCAAGAATAAATAAAAGGTAGCGCTGGGTCTCGAATCCGTGACCATGAGATAAACGTGCGCTGCCTTTGCCACTGGGGTGACTGTACATCCGTTCATATAAACAAAACAATAAATATATATTAGAAGTCAAGTCCATAGCCTGAACTTCATCTTCAACCTCATGCCCAGCCAGAGTACCTGCATCTTGTTCATTTCTCATCCATTTGCAAAAGTGTAAACATGAATCTTGTGGCAAATTTCCTCACGATTTCAGAAATGTAAAGCAATAAAATTATAGATCAAAGACAAGCATGAATTTTAATGGCCCTAATCTGAACCCTAAAAATTTCAGAAACTTCAATCTTAAAATTTTCTAAGCTCAAACAACATAAATGAAAACTATGGAATGGTTAGCTTTAGGGAAATGATATCTACATTTTTCATTCACAAATAAACCATTAATGATGCTTGTATGAAGAGTTCAAAGTTAAGGAAACTTACCTCAAAACTGGAAATCGTATTCTGAGTTTGAGCACT
The DNA here is from genome assembly GCA_948472305.1 of Vicia faba. Taxonomy (NCBI): domain Eukaryota; kingdom Viridiplantae; phylum Streptophyta; class Magnoliopsida; order Fabales; family Fabaceae; genus Vicia; species Vicia faba. Next base: position 70,653 of record CATIWC010001650.1, read on the forward strand.
CCTTAAGGTGTTGTGATGATCAGAATAGCTCCACTGAGGTCCCGGGAAGCTAATGCAATGATTAGCTTGGTTGGAGAATGGCTGAAATGGTCTGGAGAAGTCCACTTGCAATACTCTATTTTTTAACTTGGAAATGGAGGAAGATGGTGTTACAGAACTGTAACAGGGTATGGGATTGTTTGTGTATGATACTTGGAAGCTTTTGGAATCAAGAAGCCAAGAAACACACGAGTAGTTTTTGGTTTTGGGATTTCTAGCCAGAATATGCAACAATGGAGGTGTGAGATGCAAATCTGAGTTCTTGGTGTTTTCAGGGCTCAAGCATGCGTGTGTTTTGTGACAAATTACTTGTGCAAGTATAAGAAAAAGGCTTGAGTGCTTGAGAGGATCAGAAGTACAAGTTCTAGACTGATTGTTATGTTACTTGATTTTAAAGAAAAGTGGGAAGTATGGTTCCAAGAGGAAGTACAAGCATGGGCCGAGTGATTATAAGTGTTTAGATAAACTTCTCTTGAGTTATAGGACATCGATGATCAGAAGAAAATAATTGCAAGGCTCAAGAACAAGTTTTGTGCAAAAAGCTACTTTATCAAAATGGCATTGTGCACTTTCTTCCCAAAATGGATATGAAGCATGGCCTTGCATTGAAGGCTTGAATTGAGACCTCTAACAGCTGTGCAAGAAATTAATTATGGAGTGACTAAAAATTTTGAGGCCTGTAAAGTAGATATTATGCAGCATAGGTTTGAAATTTGAATCTTGTTCATCACAAAATGACTTGTATTTCAAGTGTGAAAACCCTAACTTCATCTCTTCGATTCTCCCTACTCAAGAATGATCTGAAGGAGTTCTTGGAAATTTTGGAAAGCTTGTAATGTTATATACAAACCCTCTTTGAATCAATTTTGAAAATTCCCCTTGGAACTATATGAAAAAGTGCCATGAAGTTAGCTCAAAATCCTGACCAAAACTAGGGCAAAATTTCACTGTGTTCAATTTCAAGACCATAACTTTGTGAATTAATAACTTGATATCCAAGTATTTTTAGAAGAAGTTGTGTAAAGAAATGTTGTAGATATCATGGAGATCTAAAACTTTCATGTTGAAAGTTTCTTCTGAATCCTCTTGCATCATGGTGAGAAATTGGCTTAAAGTTATGAAAAAACATGAAGTTTTAAACACTTAGAAAAATTTCGAAGTTATAAAACTTTTTGACTTTTCAAAATGAAATCTTGACTTTTTGATTTCTTGATGAATAAGTTTCATATTTTGACATGTTTTGATGAATTGTGATCTTTGACATTGAATTTTGACCAAAAAGTCAAAGTTTGACTTTTCAGTGTACAATTGACTTTTGATCAGTTGACTGAAAATTCACTGTTAATCCAATTGATCTTTGAGAAATGTTTTAGGTCATGCCATTAGGCCAAAATGATGTAATTGAAATCTTGAAATCATTCCCAATTGACCATTTTCTAGGTCAAAAATCAGAAATTGCTCTCTTTCAATAAAAACCCTAATTTTGACCATTTTGCCCTTTTGATGATTTAATCAAATTTCTTGAGGAATTATGGTCCAAACTTGATCAAATGATACATATAAGTTTACAATGTTGATTTGGATAAAAAATTATGAAGTTTGACTGTAAATTGGCCATAGTTGACTTTTCCCCCAATATAGCTGATTCTTAGGTCAACTGCCCAATTGACTGAGCAAAAATGTGATCCAATGCTTGAAACTTGACATGAGTAATCTTGAGGCAATAATGATCCATGAAAGTCATATGAAGCATTGAAAGTTCATATATCCTTGTGCAATCTCAAACCCTAATTTTGGTCATAAGTGCTTAGGGAAGTGTCTTGAGTTGATCAACCCTAGTGCAGTCTTGAACCAGGAGAGATCTTTGTGAGGAAATTTTGATAAATGATAGGGAAATTTTTTGGGTACAACATATAGCTTTGATCTTCAATTTCTTCTGTTCATGAGAATGATCCGCTCTCCAAAGAACCTTGATCTCTCAAATCTTTAGTCATGTGAACTATTCTTTGATGACAAAAAGTCCCTCAATTTCTCTTCAAAACTTGGCTAAATAGTGAACAATCCATTTGTCTCGGCCAGAAATACCCAAAATGCCCCTCTGGGTCACAAATAGTAAAAAATCATGAAAGCACTCAAAATCAGTGCCAGTGGCCAACAGAGCCTGTGTCAGGTGACACAACTTCCCATGTTGGCCTTTTGATAATTTATTTTCTGACTTCTGTTTCAAGGACCCTAACACGGGCACTCATGTCAGCCCCCTGATTTTCCTCTTTGGAAATAGTGTTCATCCTGACACTGCCCATGTCAGGTGACACGGGTGACCGTGTTAGGAACCCTGTGTGATACGTGGGAGAACTGACTTGGGATTTTGCGTTTGTTTTCGCAAATGTTTCGATTTAGCAAGAGTCGCCACCGACTTTTATTTTATCCTAAGGAAAGGTCAAAAAGCACAGGAAAGACCTTTGAGATGTTTTCGTGGGTTCGGGGGGTAGATTATGAAAAGGGAAGGTGCTAGCACCCTTTTCATCCATGGTTATCCATGGGCTCTTAGTTACTTGTTTTAGATCACTTGCCTTTGCTTTTCAATTGTTTGAAATGGTGCTTTGTGTGTATGGTTTTGAAAATGTTTTGAAAAAGATGCCTTGTCTAGGCAACCTTTGTAATGATTCTTGTTTGAATATATATAAAGGTGTGTGTCTTTTTGAAAAGATAATTCAATGTTTTGAAAGTTGTTTTTGAAGTTGTGTTGTGTTTTGAAAAATGGCAAGGATGTTTTGCAAGATTTTTGATCAAGTAACTAAGAGTTTGTCTACCCTATTTTACTCAAATATTTTTCTCATGTTTTTAACCCTTTTAACAGTGTTGTTTCACCATTGTGTTTGATGAATAACCTTGCGTTTAGGATGTTGAACGGGACAGGCGCGGGTCATCGTATATAATCATTGAAGGCAACTTGTGAGACGCTCTAGCAATTTTGTAAGGGACGAGATCATTTTATCGAAGGCAACATCGAGGGTCATCGAGGGACTACGATCTTTGTTTATCGAAGGGACATTTGCTAGAGTGTCTCATACTCGAGGGACATGATTGCATTTTCCGAGGCAACAAGCGAGGTTACCTTAGAGGTGCAAGTGTGAATGGTGTATTGATTTTCATGCATTTATCTTGTATTAGGTTATCTAGCGGTTGATTTTGAATCTTCGCATACAAACCCTAATTACTATACAGTATATGGAAAGCGATAAATTGCGGGAATTTAAAGTCTAAGTTATTACAAACGAGTATCCGGGGATGGGGGTACAAATGTTTACAAATGGGGATGAGTCTTATCATAATAGTAATGTCCAAATATTATTTACAACCAAATCGAATCGTCGCATCCTCAATGTAAAATTGTAACAAGATATAAGATGATGAAAATTAAAGAGTTATGAGATGCGTATATCTATTTACAAATGAATAAAAATTGTAACTTAAAAAAGATTATTATCATTTTTTTGTATTTTCTGTTAATTATAAAAATAAGAGTTTTAAAGAAAGGAAAAATCATTTTAAGTTAAAATTTATTGTATATGTACTTTTAAGTGTAATAATTGTTTTTAAGAAACTATTAAAAACATTTTATACATAATTTAATATCTTATCCTTATTTAACAAAAGAGAAGAAAAAGAGTTAGGTTATAGAAAAAATGGAAATAAGGTGATAATAAAAAAAAGTATTGGTTTTCAAAATATATATAAAAAAAAGGTAAGTGGGCTTAAGGAATACATTTGGCCCAAAATGAAGAATGAAAGAGAACAATGGGGGGGGGGGGGGGGGTGCGCGTTAGAAAGCAGGAAGTGGGCTTAGCATAGTGGGGACGTCCAGGCCCAATTGAGATGTTTGTTCAACAAATTCTTAGGGTTTGTGTTTCATACTTTCAGAAATAGGGTTTGGTTGGTGAACGGCGCCGCTCCTTCTCTCGTCTTCTTCCTCTTCGTTTCATCGTTCTCAGCCATGGATAATTGATTCCTCTCTCACGCCCAGCTGCCAGAATACCACCTCCACCCTCTCCTCCCCGAGATTGTACAAGGCGGAGATTTAAAATGGTATTGCTTTTTTGTTCTTGACGCGTTTTAGGGTTTAGATTTTACTCTTGCATGTTATCGTTTCACAGAGTTTTGACCTTTGATGTTTATGATATGGTGATGTAGAAAAAGAAAGAGGGAAGCTGATACCTTGGTGGCTTCGTCTTTGGGGAATGGACGGAGGGTGGAATGGCGGTGCTCTCAGGTGGCCGGAGGAGGGAGGAGCGTGATGACGCTGCTTGCTTACTTTGGGTATTTCTATATCTTTCTCTTTGAATCGTTTGATGATGAATGTTTTTCTGAAAATTATGTTGTGATCGGTGGATCTGGAACTGACTGTTTAACGCTGGTTCGCGAAATGTCGCGGAAGCAAGAGTCGCCACCGTCTTTTATTTTCTCCAAATGGAAAGGACAAAAGCACAGAAAAATTCCTTAAAGAGATTGCTCTCGGTTCGGGAGGTAGGTTATAGAATGGGAAGGTGTTAGCACCCTTTCTATCCATGGTTATCCATGGGCTCTTAGATACTTGCTCAATGTGTTTTCAAAATGTTTGCTTGCTTTTCAATGTGGGTTAACAAAGTTTCTTTGAAAAATTTCAGTTCGACTCGTACGTCAGAGTGTTTGAAAAATTTGCTTTGAAAGCTTTTGAAAAGTGTTGGTGTGAAAAGTCTTTGAATTTTTGTTTTGAAGAGAGCAAGTATCCATGAGTCGTCTACCTACCCTAAGGAACTCGTCTGTGTAAATGTCCTTTAAAGTAGTGCCATCCCACCATTGAGAGGTAGGTAGCACCACCGTTGGAGGTGTTCGGGTCAATTCGAGTTTGTAGGGACATGGTGATCACCAGAGCAATGGGAAGACACCTTAGAAGCTACCCTCATGCCAGGTTCCCGGATCATGAGGACTTACTAAGACATCCTCTACTCGACGATCACCTTTCGAAAGGCAACAGTGAGGCGTACCCTAGGGGTGGTGTGTGCGGTTCGTGTGTTGTTTTCATTGATATTTGTCTTGTTCATGTTATTGGTGTTCTACGCTTGATTTTATTATGGTCATTCATTCTTTCATGCTTGGTTAACAGTTAAAAGTTTGCGGGAAAAATAAATCTAAGCTATTACAAATGGCGCGGGTCCACATCGCCGAAATTAAACCGGACCCGATTTGACGGAAAATAAATAAAGAAAATAATGGTGCGAAAAGTTAAATTGTTACATGGCTTCGGGACAGATACATAATTATTTAAGCGAAATAAAATAAATACACAAATTAAATAAATCACGAACGAGGGCGTTGGACCCTTTTGCAAAACATTATTAGTAAGGAATTAAAATTAAGAATTAAAAGAAAATGTTTTTTAGTATTTTTGTGTTTTTTGAGATTTAATAAAAAAGAATTAATTAAAAACCAAAATGAAATGTTAAACCTAGTTCTAATTATTTTTAAGTTTATTATGAAAGTATTAAAATTTAACCTAAATGCAACCCTAATTAATTTACAAGTTTAATTATGAGAATAAATAAAGTAAATAATATTATTGTGAAAAAGAAATAAAAAAAGAATAAAATTAGCTGAACCTAAATTCTATGTTTTTTGGATTTTTGGTTATTAAAAAAAGAATTAAAGTTATAACCTAAATTAATACTAATTTAATTTATATGTTAATTTATTTATGAAAATAATTAACTTAAATATTTATTATATTTTCATCTTTTCTGATTTTTTGTGATATTTTTATATACATGGTAAAAATAATTTATTAAATTAAAACAAGAAAATAAATAAAATAAGAATTGAAAACAAAATAAATAAAAAGGAAATTGCAAACCAGGGGGGGGGGGGTTCAGGCCCCCAATATGGAGGTCTTGATCTTAGAATGCTGGCCCAACAACCATGAGTCCGTTTGACTTTTTGCATGAGTGTGTGGATGTTGACTGGGGGTGTAACGTGCTCTTTGATTTTTGGCCTTGGATTAAATCTCCAGATGAACGTGGCTGGCTTGATGATGAAGGATGTATGGTGTGCCTTATCATAAGCGCTGCACATGAATGGCTAATGAAAAATAATATGAGAAATGTACAGACCTGGGACTCGAACCCAGGTCTTGGATGTGAACGCTTATCAACGCTTGCCAGCTGAGCTATGCAATCCTTTTGTTAAATGAATAAGCAACAAATATAATAAAAGAAAATAATGCGTTAGTGGGCTAAAACGCGCGAAATTCGAATCCTCCAATCAACGCCGGCCACGAGTTCGTCTTCTTCACTTTTTCTGAAACATGAACGTATGGCAACGGTTTTCTGGGCGTGGCTTAAGGGATGTTTTAAGAAAATAGCGATTAGACCCTCAACGCTCATAAATTGAGCGCGAGGGTTCCATCATCTTCGTCTTCAAGCGCTGAGTCTAATGGCACTGATCTGGAGTTCTAATTTTGCCTTGTTATGAAAGCCCCAAATCTAAAACCTGCAAACCCTAAAAAGCTACAATGGCATCTTTGTACATAACACAGGAAAACGCAATTAAATGTATCAGTTAGCTTTAGAATTGCAAGAGGAATAAGAATCCATGCAGAAAATGTTATGAAAATGCTTAAATTTAAGAATACGATTGTGAGTTTTTCACGACATATGCTGAGTTCTGTACACTGATTCCTTGCCTTTTGATGAGTGTTATGAATTGGAATATGATCAGTGAACCACAAGGAAGCTTTTTGAATCGATATTAGGACTTGAATCCACTTAGAACATTGATTTCAGATTTGAGTTTTATGGCTATTTTTTCAAGTTTGCAAAGTGTTCTTGGGCGCAGCTTTTAGTGTGTGGGCATTAGGTTTTGACTCAGCACTTATGAGGGAAGGGAATTAGGTCATTAGCTGGCCTTGATCCATGCCCATGAGAGAACTAGTCCTAGGTTTTTCACCATTAACCAATTTTCCCTTTTTAAGCAAAACCAAGACTTGGTGTACAATCTAACCCTAGCATGAGTTTGTGAGCTGGCACATGATATATGGAAGCTATCCAAATTCAAATGACACTATTCCATTGATTTTTGAATTTTATTTGAATTTTTAAAGATTTAAAATGAATTAAATTATCAAAAATTAAATAAAATAGAAAAATCAATGTTTGATCTTGAAATTAATCATGGGACACGTGTGTGGCATGACAAGGCTGAATCAAGTGGAAGAAAGTGGGCCCTTTTGTCAAAAATTGAAGTTTCAAGGATAGTTGACTTTTGCCATTTCACAAAAATTTCCAAACTTCTACAAGGCATAACTTGCTCAATTTTTAAGCTTTTCTCATGTTCTTGGACATTTTGGAAAGGTCTTTGAGTCCTTTAACCAATGCCTTTGGTCCCATGTCATTTTGATTTTCCAATCTCAAGTTATGGCCTTTGACTTAAAGTCCCTTTTTGTTGACTTTTGAAAATGACCTATAATGTTGAAATTGATAAATTTTTGTGAGAGCATTTCTTGGACTTGAAGTATGAATATGAGTTGTAGGAAATGTCTTTCTCTTCAAAATGAGCTTTGGATGGAATTTTTCTGATAATCCATGTGAAAGTTATGCCCTGGTCAATTTCAGTTGACTTTTTCAGCTGTCCAAATAAGGAAACTTTTGCATCTTGATGATTTTCTGAGCCAAATTTTGAGAATCATGATCAAGCATTGATCAAATGATGTTTGTGGCTTCAAAATGATATGTTGACCAAAAATTTGAACTTTTGACTGTCAAATGACCATTTTGCCCCTACAGTTGACTGTAGTGCAATTTAGGGTTTTGACTGTGCAATTTTGAGCTGAATGCCTTGAAACTTGATATGAGGATGCTTGACCATGTTTGTAAGCATATGAGACTTGATTGGGCCTTTGAACACTTCCTTTTCTTGATCAGACTCAAAACCCTAGTTTTGACTGTATAGGAGACAGTTGCACTGCACAACCCTTGGGGAATTTTGTGACTTGACTTGGAAATTTCTTGAAGAATATGGGAGGGCAAATTTTGGGGTACAACATATGTCGTTTGGATTTTAATTTTGCTTCTACACTCTTCCTCTTTCTCTTTGTCAATGATGATGTTATTTCTGAGACTGTATCATTCGCTTCTGAATCTTCTCTTCTTTGAATGTTGGATACCTTAGTGTTGCTATTGTTGTTGATTTGGCTTATGATTTGTTAGTGATGAACATGTTGCTTTGATCTTTCACTCTTCCTCTGCTTGCTTTGTCAATGATGACGATTTTTTCTGAGATATCTCTATTGTTGTTTTGATGTTTGGTATTTGATGATGGTGAGAATGAACTGTGTTAGTAGCTTAGGCAATTTCTGGCCTTGAGTTGCAGTTTTGCTTTTGGTAGGCTATGCAGTTCTTGAGTGTTTGGGAAGGCAGGTTTGATTGTTAGCTTGCTTTTTGAGTTTGAGTAGGCTTGGATGGTTTCTGACTTTTTGCAGGTTTTGAAACGAGCTTGCTTCTGTTAGTTTTCTTGTTGAAGGCCTGTTTGAATCGTTTTTGAGGCAGGTTTTCTACTTGCAGTATCTGGGCAAGTTTGAATTGGTTATGCAGGTTATAACAGGTTTGAAGGCTTTGTTGAAAGCAGGCTGTCTTGCTTCTGGTTTGCTTGCAGTTGCAGTTTGTGGCTCTTGATTTTTGTTATGCAGGTTTTGTACTGAGTGTTCGGGGAAGGCAGGTTTCAGGCTTGTTTGGTAAGGCAGGCTACTGAGTTTTGCTTGCTTGAAGGTTTGTTGGGGTTTTGGAGGCTGTTTTATTTGTTTGGTACAGGCAGGCTTGCTTGAAGGTTTGTTGTGCCTGGTTGTGCTTGATGCTTGTATTTACAAGCAGTTTTGCAGGTTATGATAACTTGCAGTTTTGCTTGCAGTTACAGTTTGTGGGTTTTTCCTCCCTTGTCCCGTTTTTCCTGTTCTATTTATTCTTATCCTTTAAGCCTGCCAAAACTGCAAACCTTTTACTTCACTATCTTTCTATCTCCATAAAGAATTTTTAAATTGCTTAATATATCTTTTTTCTGAAAAGGTTGTTGGCCATAAAATGATGAGATGTCTTGACAAGCTTGCTTGCTTATATCTTGGTTTATCCCTGCATTTTCCAAATTTTCTGCATTGACAGTTTCTTGACAGCTTGTGTACTTGGTTGACAGTTTTGTGTACTTGGTTTGGACAACTTTGTGTACTTAGTTTGCTTTTATGCAACTTGGTTTGCTTTTAGTTGACTAGTGCAATTTGTTGTTCAGTTTGACATTGTGCAGCTTGTGCTTTCTTTGTGTGCATCCTTGTGCTTTGTATCTTTGTATTTAATTGATCATATGTTTGCAAAATTATTTTACTTTCCTCTTTGTGAACCAAGAAGAGAAGTCTTCTTGTGATTTGCAAAGAGGACGAGTAAAACATGATGAAACCAAAACAATCTGATTCCGGACAACAATCTTTAATGATGACTTTATATTTATCTGCCTGAAAATGCTTTTTTTTTAATTTAACTGTACTGATTTCTTTTTTTTGTTGTCTTTGCAGGTAAATACCAGTTGGATAATGGAAGAAGCAGTAGAAGATAAAAGACTTCAAGAGAACTTAGACTTTAGATTTATTTTCTTTTTATTGTAATAAATATTATTGTAAACACTGTAAATAAATTCAAAGTATTCGAATAACATTTGTAACAACATTTAAAATAAATAAAAAGTCTTTGTCAGATATTTCCTTATTTCTTTTTGCATTGTCTATTTAATTATTTAAATCTCATGAATTAAAATAACTGGAAATGCATCCCAATAATTTTAACTCAGATAAAATAAATAATCAACAAACTTTGCAGTCTCGCAACCTTGCATTAACCACAATTCGCCCGACATTCCAATTAATAATATGCTTTGTACAGTTAAACCAAACAAACATCCATACACCTTTCACTTCACTGATCAAACCAATGCTTCAAACTTTCAATCAAAAGCCTCAGCTCCTATCTCATATGTTTAGGTTTTGAGAAACAAACAACAATCTTGAACAAGTGTAAAAACAACATAACAGTCAATTGAAATACTGTGGATTCAAATTCTTCTGAGAAATACGAGTGAAAAAACTCTAATTCCAGATTTGCCGTCAAAGAACAGTCTGCTTGATCAATTCCTGAGCCAAACTCAACAAAATCAATAGAAACCCTAATTCTGGATAGACTGATAAGAAAAATATGTTTGACTGATTCAAAATCAATGGAAACCCTAATTTTGGATTGACTGATAAAGAAAAGTCTGTTTGACCGATTCTTGAGCCAAACTGAAAAATCAGGGAAAACCCCGAAGTTGTGATTTCTTGTGAAAAAGGAAGGGCAAATTTTGGGGTACAACACCATGTATCTTGTTTTTTGATACTTCCTCTGAAAATCTAAATTTTCACTTTTAGCACCGATTTTCTTAGTTATATTCCTCTGAGCCTGAAACCCACAAAATACACAACCAACGCATAAAACATAGAAGAATGGAATAAAACACTTCATAAAATAAAGAAACTATTAATAAAATCAACTGTAAATAAAGGTGGAAAAACCATTGATCAAACTCCCCCAAACTTAAATCGTTGCTTGACCTCAAACGACCATTACAAGAACTCACGAAAATCCCAACAACCCAGTACTCATACATGAGACATCCGTTCATATTTATCAAAAAGTAGTTTTTCCGATGTTCACATGAAGCGAAGAGTTTGTGTAAGAATCTTTAAATCTCAAGCTTCCTCTTCAGATACTTCTCTAACTATGCTTTGTGCTTAATTCTTTTTCCGATTTTCCTCCTTTTTCATTCGGACAGTCAATTTAAGGCAATGAAATTTCTTGATGATCATCACACACACAAGACTAATCAAGAAATTTTTGGTTCAGGTACCAAATAAGAGCTTTTGCTCCTTTTTAATTTCAGATGAAATTTTCAAAACTTTTCAGTTTATATATTGTCCTTTATGGACGACGTTTCGGGATCAACCCCCTTTAGGCTGAATAATCGGACGAGGGCTACCCAACTTAGCGATCCAGATGCCTTTTACTGCCTCTTCATCATTTGGTGCCAAGTTTATTTGTTTCTCCACCAATCATACATGCGTGTGAATCTATATTATGCCAGACTGTAAAGATAAACTACTTCAGGAGCACTTCTCAGGATTCAAGCATTGTGGTACAAATCTACACATTATACTCGTACTACTGTCACATTATTCTGAACTTCCTACCTCCAAACAATCATACCTTTATCTCTATATACTATTCCCGATCTCTATAAAATGCACGCTCTTGAGAAAAACAAAAAAAAATTGGTCAAAAATTGGGAAGGACTTCAACTCGTGGATTTACACGGCACTTAACATAAAACAAACAAACAAATCGAAAAGAAAAACAGTAAAAGAAAAGCAATAACCCCCCCCCCCCCCCCCCCCCCCCAAAAAAAATTGAACTAAACATTTGCCCCAATGTTTCAGAACAAGCTCGGGGAAGGTGACTCACAGAGGGAAATGCAACACTAGTTGCTACCTCCTAGCTTTCACCAGTAAGGCTCCCTTTTTATTACCTACAGACAAAACGAAACAAATACAAAAACAAACTAAGTTATTTAAAAGCCTGTGTTGCCTCCCACGAAGCATTTTGTTTAACGTTGCATGGCTCCACAGTTCATTCCCCTTGTTAGGGTGGCATATATGACACAAAGAACACATCATCTTTTTTCTTTATTTTGTTTGGTAGCAACCCCATGAACTTAAAGTACTCATGATGTTGCTTCCAAATCATTTTCAGCTTGGTTTTATTTAATAAGGCATAAATGACATCTAATACTTTGTCAATTTCTTGTCTTTCATCTGCCTTGTTATGAAAATAGTTTTTAGGGGGACTCTTTTGTTGAAGATTTTCTGGTTGGATGTCCACATCTTCACAAATTGGAAAATTTGTAGTATCATCCAAAACTCGACCATCTTCAAGTTTCCTTATTTCTTCTTCCCCATCATTCTTGTTTACCTCAAATTCTTCTATTCTTACTGCATCTTTGTCATCTGATGTTATGCACTCTTCTTCTTGTGACACATCTTCTTCTTCCAACTATAACTTTCGCCACAGTCTTACCTCCCTCCTATATGCTTTAAAAATTTTAGTCGCTTCTTCCAAAGTTAATCCCAAATCAGGCGTCCAACATGCAGGAGATACATGTTATAATGTATCGAAATAATACATGACTACAACACTCAGACACTTGGTTAGTACCAAAGTATAGAATTCATGAAGGAAACATAATATGACCCTTTTTAAAATATTTTTGGTATAATAAAATAAAATGCAAATAATAGAAAAAAACTGAAACAAAATTTTAGTTGACGAGCAACAAAATTTCAATTGAACTAAAATTGAACTCTATAAATTGGCAGTTGTCGGCAAAGGCGCCAAAAACTTGATGGGGAAAATAGAAAGTGTACTATTTTCCCCGATGTAGTAATAATAGGGAAAATTCCCTAAATGTTGATTTCAAGGATTCCATACAGTTATCGAGTTAAATTCATATTCAATTAAACAAAAACTTAATTTGGGTTTTGGTTTTGATATTGTAACTTAACAAATAGCAGAAATATAAAATGACTTTTTCATATAATTTGCCTTGAATTATAATCTCTTCAACAAGTTCATATCCTTCAATTACTAGCCCTTTAGGTTATCTTCCTCCAAGTCCTTAGTGGGAAAACCTTTGAACCTTCATCCTAAATCCTAAGTCCTTAGAGATTTCTCATGAAGTTAAGCCTTTGTTTTATCAAGAGTTATCTGGTAACTATAGGGTATCCCTAGTACTAGGTGATATCTACTATAGCCTAATCATACAAAAACCTTAACAATTGCGGCCTAACTAATTGTTAATCATAAATCAATTCTAATTTGTCCGATCAGGAAAGCATAAAAACATTGTACAACTAAATTGAATAAGAAGACTATTGTATTAAAGAAATTTAGGAATCAAAATCGTTGAAAGAGTCAAATCAGGGAAACCCTCTAGCATTGAGGGGTTTAGCTAGTCATATTTTTCAAAATAATCACAAGAAAAAAATTAGACATTACAAGTAATTGGATAGCTTCGATCTTCAATTGCTTCCGGTCATGAGAATCTTACGTTCTCCAAGAACCTTGACCTCCCAAATCTTCAGTCGCGTGAACTATTCTTTGATGCCAAAAAGTCCCTCAATTTCTCTTCAAAACTTGGATAAATAGTGAACAATCCATTTGTCTCGATTGGAAATACCCAAAATGCCCCTCAGGGTCCCAAATAGTAAAAAATCATGAAAGCACTCAAAATCAGTGTCAATGGCCAACAAGACCCGTGTCAGGTGACCTGACCGCCCGTGTTGGCCTTCTGATAATTTATTTTCTAACTTCTGGTTCCAGCACTCTAACGCGGGCCGTGTCAGGCAACACGAGCACCCATGTCAGCCCCCTGATTTTCCTATTCGGCAATAGCGTTCATCCTAACACGGCCCGTGTCAAGCATCCTGTATCTTAGTTTTTGATACTTCCTCCAAAACTCCAAATTTGCACTTTTCCCACCGATTTTCCTGGTTTTATTCCTCTGAGCCTGAAAAACAACAAAATACACAACCAACTGATGAAACATAGAAGAATGAAATAAAGAAATTGATAAAATAAAAAAACTATAACTAAAATCAACTGTAAATAAAGGTGGAAAAAACACTGATCAAACTCCCTCAAACTTAAATCATTGCTTGACCACAAATGACCATTACAAGAACTTATGAAAATCACAGCAGCCCAATACTCATACATGAGACATCCGTTCAAATTGATCAAAAAACAGTCTGTCTGATGTTCACATGAAGCGAAGAGTTTGTGTAAAAACCTTTAAATCTCGAGCTTCCTCTTCAGATACTTCTCTAACTATGCTTTGTACTTAAGTCTTTTTCCGTAATTTCTCCTTTTTCATTCGGACAGTCAAATTAAGGCAATGAAATTTTTTGATGATCATCACACGCACAAGACTAATCAAGAAATTTTTTGTTCAGGTACCAAATAAGAGCTTTTGCTCCTTTTTAATTTTAGATCAAATTTTCAAAACTTTTCAGTTTATATATTGTCCTTTTTGGACGACGTTTGGGGATCAACCCCCTTTGGGTTGAATAATCGGATGAGGGCTACCCTACTTAGCAAGCCAGATGCCTTTTACCGCCTCTTCATCATTTGGTTCCAACTTTATTTATTTCTCCACCAATCATACAAGCATGTGAATCTATATTATGCCAGACTGTAAAGATAAACTACTCTAGGAGTACTTCTCAGGATTTAAGCACAGTGGTACAAATCTACACGTTAGATTCGTACCATTGTCACATTATTCTGAACTTTCTACCTCCAAACAATCATACCTTTATCTCTATATACTATTCCTGATCTCTATGAAACACATGCTCTTGAGTAAAACAAAACAAAAAATTTCATTCAAAATTTAGGAAAGACTTCAACTCGTGGATTTACACAACACTTAGCATAAAATAAATAATCAAATCTAAAAGAAAAGCAGGAAAAGAAAAGAAAAAACCCCCCACAAACTGAACTAAACATTGGCCCCAATGTTTCAAAACAAGCTCAAGGAAGGTTAGTCATAGAGTGAAATGCAACACCAGCTGTTGCCTCCTAGCTTTCACCAGTAAGTCTCCCTTTTTATTACCTACAAAAAAAATGAAACAAATACAAAAAGAAACTAAGTTATTTAAAAGTGTGTGTTGCCTCCCATGAAGCGCTTTGTTTAACGTTGCATGGCTCGACGGTTCACTCCCCTTGTTAGGGTGGCATATATGACACAAAGAACACATCATCTTTTTTCTTTCTGTTGTTTGGTAGCAACCCCATGAACTTAAAGTACTCATGATGTTGCTTCCAAATCATTTTCAACTTGATTTTATTGAATAAGGCATAAATGATATCTAATACTTTGTCAATTTCTTGTCTTTCATCTGCCTTGTTGTGAAAATAGTTTTTAAGGGGACTCTTTTGTTGAGGATTTTCTGGTTGGATGTCCACATCTTCATAAATTGGAAAATTTATAGTTTCATCCAAAACTCGATCATATCCAAGTTTCTTTATTTCTTCTTCCCCATCATTCTTATTTACCTCAAATTCTTCTATTCTTACTGCATCTTTGTCATCTGATGTTATGCACTCTTCTTCTGATGTCACATCTTCTTCTTCCAACTGTAACTTTCGCCACAATCTTACCTCCCTCTTATAGGCTTTAAAAATTTCACTCGCCTCTTACAAAGTTAATCCCAAATCAGGCGTCCAACATGCAGGAGATACATGTGACAACGTATGTAAATAATACATGACTACAACACTCAGACACTTGGTTAGTAGCAAAGTATAGAATTCATGAAGCAAACATAATATGACCCTTTTTTTAAAATATTTTTTGTATAATAAAATAAAATGCAAATAATAAAAAAATGAAACAAAATTTTAGTTGACGAGCAACAAAATTTCAATTGAACTAAAATTGAACTCTATGATTTGGCAGTTCACGGCAAAGACGCTAAAAACTTGATGGGAAAAATAGCAAGTGTACTATTTTCACCGATGTAGTAATAATAGGGAAATTCCCCGAATGTCGATCTTAAGGATTGCATACAGTTATCGAGTTAAATTCACGTTCAATTAAACAAAAACTTAATTTGGGTTTTGGTTTTGATATTGTAACTTAACAAATAGCAGAAATATAAAATGGCTTTTTTCACAGATATGAGGAGCATGCTAGGGTAATGTGTATAATTTGCCCTGTAACTACCTTGAATCTTGGTCTCTTCGACAAGTTCATATCCTTAAATTATTATCCCTTTAGTTTATCTTCCCCTAAGTCCTTAGTGGGAAAACCTTTGAACGTTCATCCTAAATCTTAAGTCCTTAGATATTTATGATGGAGTCTAGCCTTTATTTTATCAAGAGTTATCTGGTAACTATAGGGTATCCCTAGTCCTAGGTGATATCTACTATAGCCTAATCGTACAAAAACCTTAACAATCGTGGTCCAACTGATTGTTATCCATAAATTAATCCTAATTTGTCCGATTAGGAAAGCATAAAAACATTGTACAACTAAATTGAATAGAGAAGACTATTGTATTAAAGAAATTCAGGAATTAAAATTGTTTACAAAGTCAAATCAGGGACACCCCCTAGCATTGGAGGGTTTAGTTACTCATATTATTCAAAATAATCATAAGATAATAATTAGACATTACAAGTAATTGGATAGCTTCGATCTTCAATTGCTTCCGCTCATGAGAATCTTCCGCTCTCCAAGAACCTTGATCTCCCCAATCTTCAGTTGTGTGAGGTATTCTTTGATGCCAAAAAGTCCCTCAATTTCTCTTCAAAACTTGGCTAAATAGTGAACAATCCATTTGTCTCGGTCGGAAATACCCAAAATTCCCCTCTGGGTCCCAAATAGTAAAAAATTATGAAAGCACCCAAAATCAACATCAATGGCCAACATGGCCCGTGTCAGGTGACACGACCGCCCGTGTTGGCCTTCTGATAATTTATTTTCTGACTTCTGGTTCAAACACCCTAATACAGGTCGTGTCAGGTAACACAGGCACCCATGTCAGCCCCTTGATTTTCCTCTTTGGCAATAGCGTTCATCCTGATACGGCCTGTGTCAGGCACCCTATATCTTGATTTTTGATACTTCCTTCGAAACTCCAAATTTGCACTTTTTGCACCGATTTTACTGGTTTTATTCCTCTAAGCCTGAAAATAACAAAATACACAACCAACACATAAAACATAGAAGAATGAAATAAAATCCTTGACAAAATAAAGAAATTATAACTAAAATCAATTGTAAATAAAGGTGGAAAAACCACTGATCGGCAACATTCAAACAAAAAGGGTGAGATATCATAACAATATAACAAGAAGCATATTAATGAGAAGATAGAAATTCAAGCACACATAATTATACTTCTTTACCTCACACCTTTATTTCATTCATATCAATCATAAGGTACATCAACATAAAATGAATAATACAAACAACACGTAATATCCATCACAATTTAATACATACAT
Organism: Vicia faba; assembly: GCA_948472305.1. Taxonomy (NCBI): domain Eukaryota; kingdom Viridiplantae; phylum Streptophyta; class Magnoliopsida; order Fabales; family Fabaceae; genus Vicia; species Vicia faba. The sequence continues at coordinate 87,863 of CATIWC010001650.1, forward strand.
CTTCCACCTTGTATAGCATCAAGTTAATTAATAATGTAATACAATGCGACTAACACCGACTAAAATGCATGTGGCTCCATGAGGGAATAAGCCCTCTTCAAAGTTCTAAATAGGGCCAACAGGGCATGAGCCCTCAACAATTTGCCAATCCAGACCAAAAATAGGGCATAAACCCTCAACAATAAATGCATGCAACACCGACATGCAATAATACAATTATGCAATAACAAAGCATAAGCCCTAAATACTATGTCGTAACAGGCCAACACCAACATTATCATCATCGTGTAATATCATATGCAAAACTGCGATATACATTCACACCATCATTCACATACTTACACACAACCTCCGCTATCGCAGTTTACCCAAAAATACACACAAATAGGTGTCAGTTGTTGTCAAATAATCTTTTACTGTGCTGTAATTTATTTTTTTAAGATAGAAAATGATTTTAAAAGTTACAGATTTTCAAAGTTTTCGGTTCAACACAGACCAGAAACAGGTTTCCCTCAAACTAGAAACCGGTTTCTGCAATTTGACAATAACATGTGACACAAAATTTCCCTGTGGAAACCGGTTTCCCTCAAACCAGAAACCGGTTTCTGCCACGACAGAAACAGTTCCAGCACCAAATCATGTACAAAAAACAAGTTTCTCCAAAACTGGAAACTGATTTCCTCAGTCTGACAGTGAAAAATTATGTTATTTTCACTGTTACGGAAACCAATCCTTTCAACCCCAAAATTCCAAAATTTTCAACCAAAACAGTGTCATTCCAACATAATTCATATCAACAATTTGACCAATTTCATCCAATTTTGCATCAATAATTCATCAATATATAAAACCCCACGAAGCAAGATAATAAGAAATCAAGAACATACAATCATGGGACCTAATCACCACCATTCCTCATCATTATGCAACCCATTATAGAGTTAGAACTCCAACCTTACCTTGGTTTGAAGATTCCTAAATATCTGCCGCAAATTTTGTTCTCTTTCCAAACGATTGCCTCTTCTTCTCTCTTTCTCGTTCTCTGCTTCTCTTCTCTCTTTCCAAATGATTCCAACTTTGCCCTTCTCTAATTAATTAATTATTTAATCTAATATAATATAATAATTATTCTATTATATATATATATATATATATATATATATATATATATATATATATATATATATATATATATATATATATATATATATATATATATATATATATATATATATATATATATACTACTAGTCTTCTTACTACACCTCCACGTCTCTATAGTTTTGGTCATACACCCCTAATGCCTTAATTCTCATAATATTTAAGGTAGTAACCCCTAATTAAAGCACAACAACATATCTCATTATTCATCCAAACACACAAGGACATTACATTCATATAATTGCGTAATTAAAATAATCTAAATTAAAAATGGGATGTTATAACTCTCCCCCATTTAGAATATTTTCTTCCTCGAAAATTACCTTACGCAAACAACTTCAGATAAGACTCACGCATCTTGCTCTATAATTCCAACACCGCACTTTCTCCAACAGCTCCTCCCCAAATCACTTTCACTGGAGCAATTTCCTTGCCCCTTAGCTTCTTCATTTCGCAATCCTCGATTCGTACATGCACGGTCTCAATAGTAATATTGTCATGTACTTGCACATCGTCTATAGGAATCACATGAGATGGATCTGAAATGTATTTTCGAAGTTGTGACACATGGAACACGTCATGTAAATTTGACAGATTAGGTGGCAAGGCCACCCTATATGCAACAATCCCCACCTTCTCTGAAATTTGGTACAAACCGATAAACTGAGGAGTCAGCTTTCTCGACTTCAAAGCACGGCCTACACTGGTCACCAGAGAAACTCTTAAGAATACATGGTCTCCCTCTTGAAACTCAAGGTCCTTCCTCCTCTTATCATGGTAACTCTTTTGTCTACTATGCGAAGCCTTCATCTTATCTCGAATTAACTTCACTTTCTCCGTAGTCTGTTGCACAATTTCAGGTCCAAGCACTACACTTTTACCAGATTCATACCAACACAAAGACGGTCTGCACCTTTGACCATAAAATGCCTCAAAAGGTGCCATACCAATAATAGAATGGAAACTATTGTTGTAAGTTGCTCACTATGGACTTATGCTCTACCATTCAGAATGAATAGAGTTGATGTTTCAGATATAAAATATGAGCCAAACACTTTGTCATATACAATGATTCAAGTTTTGTCCACATAGCAACCACAATTTACTCCCTGGAGACTTCTCTTAAAACTTTATCCCCGAGGCACAAGATAATGACACTTTTGACCTTATCCACCATGTCGGTCTTATGTACCTGTGTAAGACCTGCATGCATCAATGTTTCACTATTCAAAGCATCAATACACGTCTCTTGAATTAAAATTTCTTGCATCTTAAGTTTCTACAACCTGAAGTCCTTGTTACCAGAAAATTTCTCGATCTCCCATTTAACCATGATGCTCACTTGTCAACAATACTTCTTTGTCCACGCTCACCACACCACTAGTTGTGAATCTTGTTGTGAATTACGATAAAATTTTGTTAGGAAAATAATAGTAGCAACCAAAATAAATGGTCTACATCAATAATAATTCGTACACAAATAATATAACAAAATAAGGAGAGAAAATGACGAAGGGTTGTTTACCCAGTTCGATCAAACAGTCTACTCTGAGGGAGAGAGCAGCTCTCCATATCACTATAGTCAAAAAGTTGTTACAAAAGATTATAGATAAGTTACAAGAAAACAACCTTGGTCTTCAGGTTCCCTAGAACAACCCTAAATGCACCTAAGAATTACCCTATTTTCTACCCAAGTGTTTCCCAACCTCTTCAACCTTCAATATATGAATAACCCAAACCCAACATGTAAACAAGTGTTTCCCAATTCCCGATAACCTTAGATAACCCCAAAGGTTTCCAAAACCCTTATATTTCTAAGGTTTCCCTTGAGAATAGCCAAAATCCTATGCTATGTCTTTAAACCCTTGCTCTCCCTTGTTGTTATAAGCTCTACGGTTGTCACACTTGTAAGCATATAAGAGATACATATTTATAATAGCAAATACCCAACAAACAAAGCCCAAATCACAATCCAATTATACATGGATCCATGGAACGAACCGAAAAATCCTAAAAACCCAAAATCACTATTCACCATACTGACAACACTATTTAACGTACGACTAACACTACTCATACGTACGAACAACAATATTCATCCATACAGTCACTACTATTCACTGAGCGATTTTTTTTCCCAAATTCTATTTTTCGTCTGACTTTCTAAAACTTCTTATTGTCTCCGTAAATGCAATCTCCAAAATATATTTTTTCTTCTCTTCATCAACAAAGATTTTAAGGCACATTTACAACATGAAGCTTATTACATATGTGGTATCATCTTATTTACCGGTTTCACCATTTTATATTTACCTTTTCTTTATCTAGGGTTCCCTATTTTTAAAGGTAGAGCGAAAGTTGTTGTCCTTCAACCGTTGGCGGACCGTGATATTGTTAAGGTTTCTGCTTGGAAAGGATCCCTCCTCTCTATGGAGGGTAGAGTCTTACTCATCAAAATGGTTATTCAGAGTATGTTAATCCACTATATTACGATATACTCATGGCATGTTTCTCTCCTGAAGGCGATTAAGATAGCCTCCAACAACTTCATTTGGACTAGTGATGTTTCGAAACAGAAGATGGTTGTTGTTGTAACACTCCAAAAATCTAGAATAATTATTTAATTAATTTAGTAAGAATATCAGTGATTATTGGTGAATATATGAAATATGGCAAATTAGACGATGCAGTGAAATGATGTGAGTTGATGGATTTTATGATATGGTGTGATGCCTTGTAGGGGACTAGATGCCTTAGAATTATAGAAGTTGAGGTTATGAGGGTGTTTGGAGAAATATGTAGAGACATGGAATGTGTAGTATAATCTGAATTATTACCATTATTATTATTATTATAATATTAGGATTATTATTATTTTATGATAATAATTAAATAACTATTTAATTAAGAATGTTATATTATTATTGGGATATATTAGAGTAAGAATAAGGGAAAAGAGTCAGTACGTAAAAATAGAGAAAGAGAAGCATAGAAGAGAGAAGAAGAGAAGAGCACTAGGAAGCTAGGGAAAAGGATTTTACCATAGAAATCAAGAATCAACCAAGAACCGAAGGTAAGGAGGAGGGATTGTAACTCTATAAAAGTTTGCCTAATGATGGGGTATGATAGGTTTTAGGTTTCTTGATTTTATGTTTTGAATCCTATCAATTTGGTTGTTTTTGGTTTTTTTTTTCCCATTGATACATTTTTGGTAATTTTGATGTGTTTGTGATGAGATTTGATGAAATGAATTGGTTAGAATTAATATACAAATGTTGATGGATAATTAACCTATTAAAAAGATGAATTTTGATGTAAAAATTATGAATTTTGGGTGTTGAAACATGGAGGGTCGTAACATGGAAACTACATAATTTTTCACTGTTATCATAGGATAATTGGTTACCCAAATATGGTAACTGATTACCATATCAAAATTGAAACACGGATGGCTACTATCCTACAGTAACCGGTTACCATAACTGGGTAACCAATTACCACTTCTACTGACATCATTTTTGGAAAACTTCTAAAACCTATAAATTTTACCTCGGGTGTCCGTTTGACGCACCATTTGGACCGTTGGAAAGATAAAATAATTTCCTATTTTATAAAAATGATTTATGATTCAGTAGTTAATTATTTCATCAAAATTGCTACCGATTCGTAAGCGTGTTATGATTTGTATGCCATGAATTATGTTGTGGTTAATTGGGATGATTGTTTTGATTGTGTGATACGAGATACATGATGAACGCGACGACGAAGGCCTGTATTGACGATAATGTGATGAGTATTAATGATAAACGCGAAGTATATTGTTGCATGATAGTGTCTCATGCATTCATAAAGCGAAGGCATGTATTGGCGAGCGAATGCCTGTATTGGCGAGAGAAGTTGATTGCCCTAATTGGAATTATTACAAAGAGGGTTCTACCCTGATTGGTACCACATGCATTGCATTAGTGTCAATCCTTTGCATCATATTGTGAATTAGAAACTGATGGGCGAAGATTGATGAAAGTGTGTATTATATTACGATGTATGTTATGTGCTGATTATGTGCATGAATCTTACCTGCTTCCTATTATTATGATTTCTCTTATATTGTTAAGATATATCACCCTTTATATTTGAATGTTACCTCCACATAGGTAACATGTAGATGATCTGAAGTAGCTAGAGATTGAAGGTTAGCTGAGGAGTTCCTTCAGTTGCGTAGATTGAGTCGGTGTTAGCTCGGATACGTTACACTTTGGGGTTTTGCGTGATTCGTTTTGTTATGATTAGGAGTGAACATGTATTACTCTTTTATTTGAATTGTTTTATGATTATATTGATGTTTGAAGGATAATAATTATAACTCCGGTTGGAGGATGGAGATGATTAATTATTTGATGTTTTTCCGCTGTGAATAAATGCATTGAAGTTAAGACTTTAGAATACACGATTTGTGTTGCGTATCCTTATATTGAGAATGTGTGATTGGAAAAGTATGTGACATCCTATTTGATTGATGTTTATTTAGAAATTAAATTACTCTGATTTTTATATAAATTACCGTCGGGGAAATAGGGTGTTACAATTGGTATCAGAGCAGGTCGATCTGTCTGACCAAGTTGTCTAATGTTGTTTTTTCCTTAGTACGCGGCAAGTGTGTGAAACACTGTTAGTGCTTGATTGCTTTTATATTCACTTGTTTGCAGAAGTGGGATTGAAACAAGTGGGGGAGAAGCTTATGCTTCTCTAAGATAATTCAGGTGTGAACAATTGGTTTAGTATGTCGCGAAGTGCACGGGCGCAGGCATTAGTGTTGCTGTGTTAATTTTCCAATTTTGAAGGGAGCACAAATTTAGGATTTAAGTCTAGCGGTCAAACGAAGTTTTCTTAAGGGGGAATGATCAAGTACTCATGTTGTTCCCATCTGTAGAAGTGGAGGGCGATGTTATGACTAATGATGTGCCCGATGTGGGCGAGTCTTGATGTTTTCCCGGAGAATAATTGCAACTTATTGTTATAGAGAAATGTTGGATTAACTTGATGTTAGCCTTGGGGTTAACTATATGGAATTAAACCAAGTGATTTCGAAGTGTTTTGGCGAGTCGATACAAATTTTCATGCCTGAAGGTTGTACGGATTGAAGGTTCTTATTTGTTGGTCCAATAGAGTATCCTCCGAAGTAAAAAGAGAATTGTGAAAGGTTGATTCTCAGGGGATATAGATTAATGTGACGACTTGTGATATACAAGAGGTGTGTAATTTCTTGATGACCCCCTGAAGACATTAGCTAAGATAGTAGGATAACTCTTGGAAGATGAAGCTCAGGTGATTGCGATGTTTTAGCAAATGTTGGTTGAACGTGAAGTGCCAGTATTGAGTTACCATTGTGTATGATGTTGATGTTTTGAATGGTGATATAGTGATGATGTACTATAAATGTTGTTGTTGGAGTCAGGTAAGTAATTGTAGGATGTCGTTGATGCTTTTGAGTGATTGTGAATTGCGAGTTAGAGTCGAAACTCAAAGATACTAGTAGTCTTGCGAGAAGAATCAGAGTTTTAAGGTTTTAAAAAAGGAGGTCTTGGTAACTTAATATGTATTTTGATTTATAAGAAGAATGAAGTTTTGGGTAGTTTTGTAGTATATATTATGTGTTGATGATTACATGAATTGATATGTTTTCGCATGTTTATAAAACTAATTCTTGGTGAAAAAAATTGGAATCCCGTAGCAGAAAAAAGTGAGGTTTTGGGCTCTTCTTTCACTGGTGACCGGTTACCATTGTAGGGAAACCAATTTCCGCATTCTAAAACGCGTGGAAGAGGAAATGAAAAGGGCAGTAACCAGTTACTATTATGGGGCAACCGATTACCGCTGAAGCTGATGGGATTTTAAGTAATTCTTGAAAAATCCGTAACTTGAGTTCCGAACGTCCAATTTGAGTTCTATTCAAAGCGTTAGAAAGCTAACGCAATGAACTTTGTTTTAAGAATGGTTCCAACAACTGGAAATGATTTATTGTGACGTGATGATGTGGAACAGGAGATGGAGTATTACTTTTGATCTTATCTTATGTATCAAGATTGCTTCTATGGCACCATACATGATGTCGGCGTCTGAATTAGAAGAGTTGAAGAGATGATTAGAATGTTTGTTGAAAGGAATTTGTGAGACCAAGTGTAATACTTTGGAAGCTCCAGTGTTATTGGTTTGGAAAAAGAAAGTAGTATGAAATTGTATGTGGATTATCAATGACTGATTAAAATAGCGGTTGAGGTTACATATCCACTTCAGATGATTGATGACGAGATGGACCAACTGCTAGGCGAGTATGTTCTCAGCATAACTGAATTGGGATCGGATTATCTTCAGATACAGATGAAGAGTGATGATAGTTAGAGGATGAATTTTAGAAATCACTTAAGTTGTTTTGAATAATTGAATCAGTTTATTGCGGTGTTTCTTGAGGACATTTTAGTTTTGTCTGAGTCAGAAAAAGGAAGTGTTGAATATCTTAACTTGAATTACAATGTCGAAAGGGAAGGAAACGTATGTTAGGATGTCAGGATGTAGATCATGATTTGGAGAGGTGAATTTTCTTGAACATGCTTTTTTGAACGAAGATATTGTGGAATATATTCAAAGTAAATAGAGGTCTATCTCGAGAGACTCTGGAATTGGTTATGAGACTAGAACTTTTCAGAATTTAACTAGTTATTATCGCAACTTTCTTCAGATGAGGTCAAGGGAGATAAGTTGTTAGTTAATGAATTAAGGGAGTGAAATATTTGACATTAGTAAAGATGTGAATGTATTAGATAAGTGCATAGAGATGCAATTTATGCCGATTAAGAATGAGATCTAAATGAGAGATTAAAGGAAAGAGTAAGGATTTATTGATGTGGTCAAAATCTTCTAATTGGATAAAAACTTACTTTGGAATGAGACGATTTGGATTATACTTGGTGTAGTAGTTTTCTTGTATTAAAATATACTTGGAATTTGTGTTGTGTTGTGTGCGTATAAGAGAGACTATGAAATGGAGTTTTGGTGTTTATGTATCATTGATGAGGTAGAAATGAAGGAAATTAAGAAAAACGTTTGTAAGCCTTGGAGAGATTGTTGGATATTATGCTCAGGTAACCTTGAGCACAAGGTGAAAAATGCTATTTTAGTTGGGTAACGATGATTTATGCCACCGTTATGGTTGTTGGCTACCTATTGACAAATTGAGGAACTGATCACCCTTAATCTCTTGTTGACAGTAGACGAGATCTTAATGGATGGGATAAATGTGTCTTACTAGCTTGATGGTATGTAAAGTGATTTCCATTTTATCAAGAGAATGATTGTTCACCATTTTCTATGAACCTAATGCAAAAAAAGTGGCTATGAAAGAGTTGGGATTTATTACGCAGTTTAGAGACTGGAGTTGGTATACGAGCTAACGCCGTAGAGTAGACGGTTGAGGATTTCGTAATATGAACAATGCTTTTATGGTGGTTACTAAGGAGAATCTGAAGATAGATGTAAAATTTGTAGATCTGATAATTGTTGGAAATCAAAATTAAGACATTGACTTAAGATAGATGATTGGAGTAGCGCAATATAAGTGTAGTGTGGTGCAGTTTGTACTGCGGGTATGACTTAGAATCAAAGATTGAACATTAAAAGTTGTCGGATAATGCAAACTATTAGACATTCCATGATAGAATTGTCAGGTGAAGGGTTATCTATATTATTTGTGTCATCACCATGTAAATAGATGTATTAAATTGCATGACCGGTTTTTTTTTTGGATATACATGGTGGCACTAAGGTTGTGTTGATTTTCTTAGGACGGTATTATTTTGTAATGTAATAATATAGACAATGTTCATGTCTTGAAACTCAGCGTCATTAAGCTATGTTTTTATGTCGTTTCCTATGGCAAGGACTCGAGGGTGAGCATATTTTTCCTTATGAAGAGAAATTAGAGAAGCGTTATTTATATTGACTGAAAATACCTCATTGTGTTCCAATTTAAGCGCGAATAATATCGTAAAGTAATATATCTTGTATCGCAGGGTGATGGGACAAGGAGAAAATGGATATGTGCATTCATAACTCGATATTAATGCATCTTGTTGGACTGTTGTAGTAGACGATATATAATGTTGGATAATAGTATTTGAAAGAATTCCAAACATGAAGTTAGAGCTGTAGGGTGGGATGCGAGAGTCATATTCGGAGTTATTTGCAATAGGTAATTTCCGAGAACGATAATCTTTTAAGTGGGGGAGAGTTGTAACACCCTAAAAAGCTAGATTAATTATTTAATTAATTTAGTATGAATATCAATAATTATTGATGAATATATTAATTATGGTGAATTAGACGATGTAGTGAAATGATGTGAGTTTATGGATTTTATGATGTGGTATGATGCCTTGTTGGAGACTAGATGCCTTAGAATTATAGAAGTTGAGGTTATGTGGGTGTTTGGCTAAATGTGTAGAGACATGGAGTGTGTAGTATAATATGAATTATTACCATTATTATTATTATTATTATTATTATTATTATTATTATTATTATTATTATTATTATTATTATTATTATTATTATTATTATTATTATTATTATATTAGGATTATTATTATTTTATGATAATAATTAAATAACTATTTAATTAACAATGTTATATTATTATTGGGATATATTAGAGTAAGAATAAGGGAAAAGAGTCAGTACATAGAAACAGAGAAAGAGAAGCATCGAAGCGAGAAGAAGAGAAGAGCACTAGGAAGCTAGGGCAAAGGATTTCACCGTAGAAATCAAGAATCAACCAAGAACCAAAGGTAAGGGGGGATTCTAACTATATAAAATGTTTCCTAATGATGGGGTATGGTAGGGTTTAGGTTGCTTGATTTTATGTTTTGAATTCTGTCGATTTGGTTGTTTTTGGAGTTTTTTTCCCATTGATGGATTTTCGTTGATTTTGATGTTTTTGTGATGAGATTTACTGACATGAATTGGTTAGGATTAATATTCAATTGTTGATGAATAATTAACCTTTTAAAATTGGAACATAGAAACTGCAGAATTTTTCACTGTTATCGCAGGATAACCGATTACCCAAATATGGTAACCGGTTACCATATCAAAATTGGAACACGGATGGCTAATATCCTGTGGTAACCGGTTACCACAACTGGGTAATCGGTTACCACTGCCACTGGCATCATTTTTGGAAAACTTCTAAAACCCATATCTTTTTCCTCGGGTGTCTGTTTGACGGGCCATTTGATCTCGACTTTGTAGGTCTATCGGGTGAAGTGACTGCAAGTGCATAGTCTATCTCATAGTTTTAAAAGATATTGAACCCACAAGGACTGATGGTCAAAACTACTATTTTCTAAAGGTTACTATGTAAAGCTAAGGCTAATTATAAAATTTGGGAGTTTGGGTTTAATCGGGAATTAACTAAAATCTAGTAATTAATAATGGGGTACCGGTATGTATATTGTTAACTTATGGGATTCAGTAAGTCATTGGCATTTGTTTTTAGTATTAAAACACAGTTTCGGTGAAACTGTTCGTTTAAAAACCTTCGTCTCAAACTTTCGTTCTATTGAATCAGATCATATCAATTAAGCTCGAAATGAGCGCTTTCGTTAATTCATTTAAAACTCAAAAGTACTTTTTGAAAACGAACAAGGTCCAATTAACTTTAAAGCGCTTTCGCTGTTTTTAATAATCAATATCTGGTTAAAACCTCAAACTTCCGCTCTATTAATTTGAACCTTAGACTGTTTCTTACTTCCGTACAAAAACAATTAAATATTCAATTAGAAATTAAAACCACAAAAGTATTATTTTTTGTAAAAATAGTAATGCCAATTAATTACCGAATCCTTTCGGTCAAGTTTTACATATCGGTACAGGGAATCTAGCCAGACATAATATTCTTGCAGAATATCATAAAATTAAAATGTAAATTCAACAACGCATGCACAGTAGAAAATAAATAAATTATGCTTATTAAAGTATGAACCTGGAAGTGAATAAGAAAGCGGTTAATTCCAAATATGTGTGTGTCCTCCACAAGCCGGCAAAATTGACTTTAAGTAAAAATAGCTCGAATAAAATAAAAGTAATCCTAAACAAATTCTGGAGGTCTAGAAACAAACTAGTGTTGCAGTATTTCTCCGATGTGAAAAAATACTGCTCTGACGGTGAGGTTTTTATTGCCTAAGTGGTTCTACGACTGGAAAATTAATACTGGAATTCTAAAACACGAAAGTATCAAAAGCAGAATACAATAAAAATAATGTTCATCAGAAGAGTAAACTTTGCAACAATATTTGTTCAAGGTGCAGGCGGGAGGGAGCGAGAGCGTGAGAGTTGGTAACTGCTTCTTTTTATAGAGTCCATTTTTGTTGAGGAAAAATAGGTGACTTCCATGATTCACGTTCTTCATGCGCAGAGAAAATATAGGTGACGTGCGCTTAGTATGCTCCAGTAGAGAAGGCTTTGTAACTGCTTGGATCGTGGCACGTAATCCATATTTTTTCCGGTCATAATGTGAGTATGCAGAGGGGCACAAAAACTTAACTTCTGCCGGTCGTAATGCCTTTGTGGCGGGCGGTACACTTCTCTGCTACAGAACTGCATTTTTGCTGTTTTAAAGCCATTTCTTCTTCATTTTTCCATTCTTTTTCTTCCTTTTCTTATTTGTGCCTTGCAAATGCTAAGTACGTGAAATATGATTCAAAAACTATAAAAAGGGATAAAATGTGACATAATAATCAAAGAATCGGAAATTATCTATGTAATTTGGACGAAAAATGCTATATCTTTTCGTATCATCAAACTCCCATAAGCTTGAACCTTTGCTTGTCCTCAAGCAATAAAATCAATATAAAAACTAATAAGGCAAAAGTTATATGCAATTTCATGACACAATTCGAATCATAAGAGGCTTCCTAAGTTTTTGCAGAAACGTAAGCTTAACAAGACACAAAAGATACGGTAATAACACTAAACATCCCCTTATTCTGCAGACCAATTCCAGTCATGCCATTATAGCTCAACCTAATTCTTTTCGCTAAATTTTACCCGTTTTCATTCTAGCACAATCACATTAAGCCCTTTATCTTCACACACATATAGTAGAGTAGTCGGTTAGTGACTATGATCCTTTTAAGCATGAGGTTCTGGAACATGAATGCGGTAACCGACTTTAATTCACTGAGTTAGAAGTTGCGGGGGATCGGACCATAGTCCGCCCTACCAAGTTCAGTACCAGACACCTCTGAACCAACTGACAATAGGTTTTTTAATGTTATATCATATATCTTCTGTTTCACTCAAAGCTTCTCAAATATCTTTTGAGAAGTGAGCAACCTATATATTCTTCGAATGCGTCAGATTATGCAAGTAACTAACAGATTTTTTTTTGTTATGGCTCAAGAAAGAAGGAAATTAGATAACAACGGAAAAAATTCATAAATGAAGTTGAATGTACAAAGATTGTCTTGATTACATGAAATAGAAATGAAAGATCTACCTAGGAAACAACAAAGAGTTCTTAACTAACTTTCTCCCCTAAGATTGAAATAAGCAATGTCAAAATGCTTAAAAAAAGAAGGAAACAAGAAGAGAAGCAAAATAGATCTATTCTTGCTTATTATCGCGCCCTCTTCCTCGTCCTCGTGTACCTGTAGGATGGGGCATAACTACATGGTAAATACAATCCTGAAAACCATTCACGCGTACAGTCAATGCTGCCATATCCTTAGTTAATCTCACAGTCTGGCACTTGTTTCTTTCATCATATTCTTGTTGTTGAGTTTGCATGGCCAGCATAAGCTGCATAATCACATTTTTGGTTATTTTGCATAGCCTGCATTCTCTCATCTTGTTCCATTATGGCAGCCATAATGTCGTCATTCGAGGTCGATTCTCTTTCTCTTCTTCTCCTAGGCCTAGTGGACGTGCTTGCCACGTTTTCAGGAGAATCTTGTCGTTTAGTGTCTCCTTGTTCCATTTCCTGCTCCATTTCATCCGCTTGGACATTCCCCTGGTCGCTTCTCGCATTATCTCTAGATGCAGGAGCATCAAGGTCATAAAGCCACTTAGACAAATCTGTAACATTAGTAAGCGCAAAGTTTGGCATAATGATACATGGAACTACCTTGTTGTGCACCATGAGATTGTATCTACCATATCTTATGACCTTAATCAAGTGGCCAGCCCGATAACTGTCAATGTTAATGAACGTGGGCGGTATTGATGGCAAATTTGCAAGCTTGTCTTCGAGGTGAAGGCCAAGTGCTATAGAGGTTACTATCCCTCCAATGCAGAAAGACATAGATCCTATGGTGTATAAGGACTGGATATGTGATAGGAGGAAGGTGCTTGCATTGATCTTTTCTTCCAAAAATGGTATTGGAGTTGACACGGTGGAAGTACCTTATTGCAGGATTATGAATGGATGAAGCATAAAGTCCTTCCCAACTGTTTGGTTCCTCATTGGTAAGAACTTTCCAAAGCTTGAAACTTGTATACGCCCAATCAAGATCTTCTGGAATGCAGTGGTGTACCATCCCTTCGGTAGGAAAGTGGAAGAAGGCACTTAGAGTGGATTGACTTACTGAATATTCAATGTTGAACATTCTAAAAGTGGTGGAGCCGGATAAGTGCTCGTTCTCGTCACACAGCATGTTGTATGAGAATGAGCTCAGAAATTCCAAGGTTAGTGACTCGTATGTTGGGAGGTTCTTCATGCAGATGGACGTCAAATCGGAGGGATAGAGTAACCACTGGATGCTATCGAGCAAGCCTAATTTTCTGAGGCACTCAGTATCCATATATCGCGTCGGTACGACAGAGCGTTGATAGAACTTGAGGTGCTGAGCCCTTTGGTGCTCTCTGGCTTCTCCGTTATGAAACATAATGCCAAAAACATTAGGTTCAGGTCTGGAATTTCTTCGTGCCATTGTTGAAGCAAGGAAAGAAGAAGGGTGAAGGTTTATGTGAGAAATTGGGGATTTTGGAATGAAAAATGGTTTGGAGATGATTTATGTAGGGAGATATAGTGGAGGTGATACGTGGGTTTTAATGGATTTTTATGGCAATGATAATGGGGAGAGATTTAGGCAAAGGTTCAATGTATTGTGAGCATCGGTTGAAGAAAATTGAAGGGTGAAAGGGTTTTGTGAAGGTTTCTGTAATAATACAGGAACGTGTGATACGGTGGGAGAACTGACTTGAGGGTTTGCGTTTATGTTCGCAAATGTTTCAGTTTAGCAAGAGTCGCCACCGAATTTTTATTTTATCCTAAGGAAAGGTCAAAAAGCACAGGAAAGATCTTTGAGATGTTTTCTTGGGTTCGGGGAGTAGATTATAGAAAGGGAAGGTATTAGCACCCTTTCTATCCATGGTTATCCATGGGCTCTTAGTTACTTGTTTAGATCACTTGCTTTGCTTTTCAATTGTTTGAAATGGTGCTTTGTGTGTGGTTTTGAAAGATGTTTTGAAAAGAGATCATCATTGTGGTAACCTTTGTAATGATTCTTGTTTGAATGTATACAAAGGTGTTTTTGTCTTTTGAAAAGTTTTCAATGTTTGAAAGTAGGGTTTTGAAATTGTGTTGTGAAGTATGTTTGATAATAGCAAGGATGTTTTTGCAAGCTTTGGATCAAGTAACTAAGAGCTATCTACCCTATTTTACTCAAATATCTTTCTTATGTTTTTAACCCTTTTAACAGTGTTGTTTCACCATTGTATTTGGTGAACAACCTTGTTTTAGGATGTTAAACGGGACAGGCGTGGGTCATCGTATAGACCATGATAACAATTGTGTCAAGTATTTTTGGCAATTTTCTTGAGGGACTTGATCATTTTGTTTAGGCAACTCAGATAGCGTCATCGAGGGACTATGATCTTTTGTTTGTTTTTGTTTTACCAAAGTACTTAACATGCATACCATGAGCCATTTTTGAAAGCAACAAGTGGATTGTAACCCTAGGGGTGCAAGTGTGCATTGTGTTTGTTTTTCATGCATTTTTGTCTTTGATTAGGTCAAACTATTTGTTGGTTTTGATTTTGAATACAAACCCTAATTCTCTAATCATGGCATAATTGAAAGCATTAAGTGCGTAAAAAATAAACCTAAGCTATTACAACTTTGATATAGGGAGGGGGTACAATTTTGAATGGGGGGTTATTTTGCAAGAAATTAAAACCCTAAATTATTACAACCAAATTGAATTTACAATGCATAATATTTAAATGTACAATATTTAAATAAACAAAAATAAACAAATATTAAATAACAAATGTATTATGCAAAAAAGTTTTTATGTATGCAAAGTATTTTTAAATGTAAAGAAATATAAAGGAATAAATAAAATAAAAAGGATTAATTTTATTTTTATTAAAGGGGTAAACCCTAATTCTCTTTAAGAAAATGATATTATTTATTATTTATATACAAAAATATGTTGATATGTACAAAAATGGAATATATTGAAGAAAATGTATTTTTTAGCATAAAAAATAAAAAGGGTAATATTTTTATATTTTACTCTAATTATTTAGTAAAATAAAGGTATATATATATATATATATATATATATATATATATATATATATATATATATATATATATATATATATATATATATATATATATATATATATATATATATATATATATATATATATATATATATATATATATATATATATATATATATATATATATATATATATATATATATATATATATATATATATTAAATATATTAAATATGTATAAAATAAAATAAAATATTTACAAAAATAAAGTATATTCAAGAAAATATTTTTAATGTGAATAAAAGTAAAAAAAGGAAAATAAAAGTATTATTTACATTATTTTTGGATTTAAACAAATAATAAAAAGTATTAAAAGTGTTTTTAACATTAGAAAGAAAAGAATAAAATGCCAAATAAATGTAAAAAAAATGTGAAAATATTTTTAAGCATTTTTTATATTTGGGGATAAAATAATAAAATCAGAAATGAAATAAAAATGCAAAAATAACAAAGTATAAATAAATTGGGCCAGGGGGTGCAAAAGAAAAGAGGGAGGTGCAAAAAGAAGAACAAAACAGGCCCAACCCATTTCCACTTCATCTTCTTCCTTGTGAAAAATGCGCGCTTGCTCTGTACAAACTGCCAACTCCTGGAAACGTGATCTTTTGACAAAACTCAAAACATGAAACTTGTAGAGTATCAAACAACGATTTCAACCATATAAAACATTAAATCTAACTCTCAAAGACTAGAGAGAATTTCTCTGGCCCTAAAATCTAACCTAACTTTTTCAACATGTTCATGGGTGAAATTCTCCTAGCACGATTAATATAAATGAAAACTGAGCATATGTATGGTTTCAGGGCAATGAGTACAACATCTTTTATTCACAAACCTAAGGCTAAATGTTCCTAAATAGAGAGATAGAAGTTCATGAAAAACCTGTTTTAGTTGGACACGATTTGGACAATGCAGCAACTTTCAGTGAGGCCTGAGGTTCTTTTGAGCTTGCTTGATGTTCCCTGAACCTTTCCCAATGCTTAGTTTGTTTTGAAGTGGCCTGGATCGTTCTACAGAACTCAACCTACAAAGCTTCCAAACAAAAATGGTGAACACTGTAAATGGAGTTACAGTTGGCAATGGAGGTTTGGGATAGCTTGAGTGAGCTGACTGGAAGGTATTGGAACTGATTGCAAGTAAAACCCACGAGTGGAATGTGATTTGGCTTGTGATTTGCAGGTCCTGCCCTGTTTTGCAAGAAAATGTGGTTTTTGAGTATGAGGGTGTTTTAGGGGTGAAAGGCTCGTGTTTCTGGCTTACAAGGATGTGAAAAACTTGTTTGAAACCTTGGCTTAAGTTGAATATATCAGATATGTGAGTTATGGACTTTTGGCAAGTTGACTTATTTTGAAAGAAAAGTGTGAAGTGAAATGAGATAGGCCTGTACAGGCTATCTCCAAGCATGCACAAGTTCCTTGTACCTTTGCCTGAGTTTATGGAACTTGTTTGGTGCAAGGAAAGAAGTCCAAGGCTCAAGAAAATGCAATTTGACATAAAGTTGCCTTTATGAAAATGGAAGTGCCATCTTTATGCCCAAAATGGAATTATTCATTGTGCCAAGCTCCAATGATCAGAATAACACCAATGTCCAATGTATTTGCATTCAATTTTTGAGTGTTGAAGGGTTTAGAGACCTGTAATTATGTACTAAGCTAGTTTGGTCAGATTTTGCAAGTGGTATGAACATGTATTGGCCATGGTTACAAAGTGAGTTTTTGCCAACTTCAAGCATTCGATTCTCCCTAACCATAAATGTGTTTAAGGAGTTCTTGGACAATTTGGAAAGCTTGAAACATGTACTATAATCCATATTTGAAATTCAACTTGATAATCCAAGTGGAACTATGTGTAAAATGGCCAAGAAGATGGGTCAAAATCCTGCCTAAAGTAGGGCAAAATTTCTCTAAGTTAAAAGTTTTAGGTACCCTTGTTCCAAAAATCATAACTTGAGATCCAAGCTTCTTTTGAGAAAACTCTGTGAATCAAAGTTGTAGAATTTGTGATGGACTACAAATTTCATGTTGTAAGTTTTGTTTGAATCCATTTGAATCTTGGTGAAAATGTGGTGCAAAGTTAGGAAAAATTAAGAAAATTTCATAACTTAGAAAATTTCTGTTATGAAAAATTTCAATTTCAAACCCTAATTTGCAATTTTGGGTTTCTTGATGAACAAGTTTCATAATTTGACACATCTTGATGAAAAATGACCCTTGGCACTTGATTTTGACCAAAAAGTTAAAGTTTGACTTTTTAGTGTACAGTCAAATTTTGATCAGTTGACTGAAAAATTCATCTGTCAATCTTATGCATTTGAGATCTTTTGAACTTGTTGAATAAGTCAAGATAGTGTCATTGAGTCCTTGAGTCCATGGTTGAGCTTTATTTGCCATTGGTTAGGTCAAACAGTCAAAAATTGCCTTTGTGCAGTCAAAACCCTAAAAATGACCATTTGACCTTTTGGTGATCTGATCAAATTTCTTATGGAATTATGGTCCAAACTTGATCAAATGGTTCATATGAGTTCATAATGTTGATGTGGGTCAAAATTTATGAGGTTTGTCTGTCAATTGGCCACCGTTGACTTTTTCCCAATATAGTTGATTTCTAGGTCAACTGTCCAATTGACTGGGCAAAAATTTGATTCAAGGCTTGAAACTTGGCATGGGCAAACTTATGAGTCCAACATGAAGTATGAAAGTCAATTTGGGCATTGAAGGTCCAAAAAATCCCTGTGCAAACTCAAACCCTAATTTCAGGTCAACAGTGCAAGGAGATGTCTTGAGCATAGCAAACCCTAGCTTTGCCTTGAGTTCAAGAGCCTGGTGATGGAAAATGTTGATAAAATGAGAGGGCAAATTTTGGGGTACAACAGTTGCCCCTGTTCAATCTTCTTGAACCTGAAGAGTTAGATTGGCAAGTTTGCCTTTCGTGACTCGAAGGTAAAAGAGGATTGGACACTAGAGTGCCCGTAAATTTGCACTTGTCAAAATATTGTTGAGGGAATGGGCTTAAAGATGCCATCCAAGAATGTTTGTTGAACTGCAATGTTGTAGGTCAGAAGAATGAGCATCAAAATGGTATCTGTGTCTGGAATGCCTTTGAACTATATCTGGAGACTGAGTCTGTATGAGCAGAGGAATAGCGTCCGTGTCTGGAGCGTATCCGAGCTGTAACTGCATTTGATCTTTGAATGAATATCAGAATGACTGCTGTGTCTGGAGTGTATCTGTATTCTGAATGGGTAACAGAGAAACATCTGTATATGGAAGCAACCATGTGTTAGGGATAAGTTCTGAATGAGCGACAGAATGGCAACCGTGTCTGGAGCGTATTTGGACTGTATCTGAAGTTGAGATCTGTATGAGTAGCAGAATGACTTTCGTGTCTGGAGTATATCTGAGACTATAACGGGGATCTAAATAAGTGACAGAATGACTTCCGTGACGACTGCATTGGGGAGAATCAAGCTTCTGGTGTAAGGGCCAAAATGGCATCCGTGTTTGGAACGTATCTGATTTTGAAGTTGATAATTGAATCTGAATGAGAGATAGAATGGTCGCCGTATTTGGAGTGTATCTAGTCTGTATCGGATTGTTGAAGTCTGAATGAGTAATAGAATGACCGCCGTGTCTGGGGTGTATCCATACTATATCTGGACTTGAAACTCTGAATGAGTAGTAGAATGACCGTCGTGTCTGGGGTGTATCCATACGGTATCTGAATAACTGCTAACAATAGCCTTTTAATCTTATCCTGAAAAGGGTAAAATGTTAGCTAAAACACAAATTTATGTTGCATGATATGTATGATGCGATGAACTATGTTTCATGAATGTAATGGATGTGCAAGTAAGCTGAGCAACTGTCTTGCTGAGGAAAATAAATCCTTGATAACCGGAGATAATGAAATCTTTGACTGCTGTCGGAGGAAGCAAATTCCTGACCGATGCCGAGGATTCAAAAATCTTTGATTGTTGAAGATGAGAAATCCTTTTTTACTGCTTGGGGATTAAATATCTTTAATTGTTGAGAATGAGAAAGCCTGGGACCACTGCTGGGGATTGAAAATCCTTGGTGACTTGTGGGGATTTGACAAGAGCTTTGACAACTTCCATGGGGAACGAGAATCCTTTATGACTTTCCTGGGAAATGAGGAAAACTCTGAAAATCTATATTGGGGAGCTAACACCTAGGAGGCTTCTGCTGGAGAAATGAGACCAAGAATATTCGATCTGCTGGGAAATAAACTTTGTGGGGAGAGTGTTTACTCGGCCGGGGAAATCAGGAGCTTGGGTTGTATGCCAAACTGCTCTGGAAGTTGGTGAACACTGAATGGTTCTCACTGGGGATTGATAGTTTGGAAAATCGACTCTGTTGGGGAAGAAGGTTTAGAACATTCTAGCTCCTCTAAGGATATGTATTTCAGGGTTTTTTGGGTTCCACTGGGGATTGGGAGTTTGAACTCTTAACTCTGATGGGGAACTTGAAACTTAACTCCGCTGGGGAATAAGGTTTAGAATACACCGGCTCCGCTGGGGATCTGGAATTTTAACTCCGTTGGGGATGTGTACTCCAAGGTTTTAGCTTTGTTGAAGATCTAAACGATGTACTGTAGGGGATTTCTTTTGGAATAGCACGAGGATATCTTCCTACACCTTCAACCTATCAGTAACTATCCTTTCTTAATTTTGTTTTATTTGTAAGCAGTGATTATATTCAAATGCATATGCCTATTTAACAAAACTTTGGACGTTTTCAAATAAAACACAAGTGTAAAAAGAAATGAAAGGCAAGCAAATTTCTTCACTTTGAAGTATTTTTGTATTTATCTTTCGTAAGTATCTTTATACGAAGGAAACGGACATCCTAGTAAGAGAATGTTGTCATAAATTTGAGAAAAATTTTATACAAAAAGAAAGATGGCTATGTGTAACAATTCCATGGAGTTCTCATTCTGCTATAACCTTCACAACTCTGAGTATCTTGTCCATTCGCTTCTTCGTCCGTCGATGATTGGATTGATCAGAAGCTTGGAGCTTGTTGGTGAAGAGATTGTTCTTAAAGTGATCCGACGAGACATAGTCATACGCTTTAATTCCCTAATTTTTTCCTGGATCGCCCTTTCGGGTTTTCGATCCACCGGGAAACCCTTTTTTGCCCAAGTCGCCCTTTTGGGTTTTCAACTTGCCGGGTGTACAGCTTTTTATTTATCCCTAATTTTTGCCTGAACCGCCCTTTCGGGTTTTCGATTCACCAGGATGCCCATTTTTTCCCAAGTCGCCCTTTCGGGTTTTCAACTTGTCGGGTTGTTTTATGCGTAGTATCTTTTGACCATGTCTGCGTTCGCAGGGTGCAGCAAGTCGTCGCCGTCCATGGTGGTCAGAATCATTACCCCGCCAGAAAAGATGCTCTTGATTACAAATGGTCCTTGGTAGGTAGGAGTCCACTTGCCCCTGGGATCACTTTGCGGCAAGATGATCCGCTTGATTACAAGATCTCTGACTCGATATACTTGACGCCTGACTTTCTTGTTGAAGGCCTTGATCATCCGTTTTTGATACGTCTGACCATGATAAACAATAGTAAGTCGCTTCTCGTCGATCAAGTTAAGTTGATCAAGTCGGGTCTGAATCCAATCGTCTTCACTCAAACCGGCATCCTTCATAATCCTTAGGGAGGGAATCTGAACTTCCATAGGTAAAACAACTTCCATGCTATATACCAAAGAAAAGGGGGTTGCCCCTATTGAGGTGCGTGTCGTGGTACGATATCCATGTAGAGAAAACGGTAACATCTCATGCCAGTCCTTGTAGGTGACTGTCATCTTTTGAATGATCTTCTTGATATTTTTGTTCACGCTTCAACAACACCGTTCATCTTCGGCCGATAGGGAGATGAATTATGATGATAAATCTTGAACTGCTTGCACAGAGCGGTGATCATAGTGTTGTTCAAATTTGTACCGTTGTCTGTGATGATCCTGTCGGGGATACCATACTGGCATATGAGGTTCTGCTTAATGAAGCGGGCAACCACATTCTTCGTAACTGAGGCGTAGGAAGTTGCTTCGACCCACTTGGTGAAGTAATCAATAGCCACCAGGATGAAGCGATGTCCATTGGATGTCGTGGGCTTGATTTCTCCAATCATGTCAAAGCCCCACATCGCGAATGGCCAAGGAGCTATCAGAATGTTGAGAGGAACATGAGGAATATGTACCTTGTCGGCGTAGACTTGACATTTGTGACAAGTGCGGGAATGTTGATGACAATCAGCTTCCATGGTAGACCAGTAGTAGCCTGCCCTTAGAATCTTCTTAGCCATCGTATGTCCGCTCAAGTGGGTGCCAAATGTGCCACTATGTATTTAGGTCATGATCAACTCTGCTTCAACCTTGTCCACATAACGAAGTAAAACACAATCATGGCTGCGCTTATAAAGGATGCCATTGCTCAGGAAGAACTTGGCAGCAAATCTCCTTAAGAACTTTTTGTCATTGACGGAAGCTCCTTCAGGGTATTCTCGAGTCTGGAGATACCTTTTGATTACATGAAACCAGGGTTGTTCCACTACTTCTTCGGTATTAATCTCATGACAGTGCGCAGGTTCGTCCATTCGTTCGATGGTGATTTGGGGAGCCTCATTATCCCATTTGAGTTTAAATATGGAAGACATTGTAGCCAGAGCATCTGCTAGCTGATTTTCTTCTCGCGGAAAGTGCTCGAAAGTAATCTGCTCGAAATGAGGCAACAATGTCAAGACATGTTCTTTGTATGGGATAATATTAGGATGTTTAGTGTCCCACTCTCCTTTGATTTGAATGATAACCAAAGTCGAGTCCCCAAATACGACCAAAGATTTGATTCCAAAGTCTATAGCAGGATTGAGACCAAAGATGCAAGCTTCATACTCAGCCATGTTGTTGGTACAGCTGAAGCAAAGTCGGGCAGTGAAGGGTGTATGTAAACCCTCAGAATAAATGAGTACCACACCGATACCGTTGCCAAGCGCATTAGAAGCACCATCAAAGTACAGGGTCCATTGGGATCCTTGTTCAAGTCCGTCATACGGTCCGTTACCTTCAATGTTGTCCAATGTCATGATGTCCTCGTCAGAGAAGTCGAATCTCATAGATTGGTAATCTTCGACGGCTTGATGAGCTAGATGGTCAGCTAATACACTCCCCTTTATAGCTTTTTAGGTAGTATACTGGATATCATACTCAGTCAGGATCATTTTCCATCTAGCAATTCGTCCAGATAAAGCAGGCTTCTCGAAGATATACTTGATTGGATCCATTTTGGAAATCAGCAAAGTGGTATGAGTCAACATATACTGCCTCAGCTGGCGAGCAGCCCATACCAAAGCGCAGCAAGTTTTCTCGAGCAGTGAGTAGCGAGTCTCACAGTCGATAAACTTTTTGCTAAGGTAATAAATGGCATGCTATTTTCGGCCAGGCTCGTCATGTTGGCCCAATACGCACCCCATTGAGTTATCCAAAACAGTCAGATACATGATTAATGGCCTTCCTTCGACGGGTGGCATCAAGATAGGAGGTTCCAGTAAATACTCCTTGATCTTATCAAAAGCAACTTGACAATCATTGTTCCATTCAACTACTTGATCTTTCTTCAACAGCTTGAAGATTGGCTCACAGGTAGACGTCAGATGAGAGATGAACCTCGCGATATAGTTTAAGCGTCCCAAGAATCCTCTAACCTCCTTTTCAGTGCGAGGGTCAGGCATTTCTTGTATAGCTTTTACCTTAGCTGGATCAACCTCAATGCCTTTGTTGCTGATGATAAATCCCAAAAGTTTACCAGATCTGACTTCAAAAGTGCACTTGCTTGGGTTCAGTCTGAGCTTAAACTCCTTCAACCTGACAAACAGCTTTTGCAGATGATCAAGGTGTTCTTCTTCTGTCTGTGATCGGGCTATCATGTCGTCTACGTAAACTTCAATCTCATGATGTATCATATCATGAAACAAAGCTACCATGGCGCGTTGATAGGTTGCCCCGGCATTCTTTAGTCCGAATGGCATCACTTTGTAGCAGAAGGTACCCCATTGCGTGACAAAAGTAGTTTTCTCCATGTCTTCGGGGGCCATTTTGATCTGGTTGTATCCCGAGAATCCATCCATGAAGGAAAATACCTTGTGTTGAGCTGTGTTGTCAACCAAGATGTCAATGTGTGGAAGTGGAAAATCATCTTTAGGGCTAGCCCTGTTTAAATCCCTGATTTTGCCGTCCTTTTTATGTACGGGCACAATGTTAGCAACCCATTATAGATAGGAAGTAACAACCAGAAAGCCAGCGTTGAATTGCTTCATTACTTCAGCTTTGATCTTCTTAGACATGTCGGGCCTTATTCGGCGGACCTTTTGCTTGATCGATGGACAGTCTTCTCTTGTAGGGAGACGGTGAACCACGATATCTGTGTCTAATCCCGGCATGTCTTCATAGGACCAGGCGAAGATTTCAACATATTCGTTTAACAACTGCACTAAGCGCTATTTGACACCTAGTTCCAGGTTGGCACCCATCTTAACCTCTTTCTTGTCTTCCTCTGTTCCTAAGTTGATGGTTTCTAGCAACTCTTCATGAGGCAGAATAGCCCTCTTTTCTTGTTGCAAAAGTCTGGCTAACTCTCCCGCCACCTCACAGTCTTCGTCAACTTCGTACTCAGTATGATTGACCAAATCTTCAGAGTCACCGAAGGCTAAAGCAGAATAGTCACCCATGGAATCTGGAGTGGATGGGTACCTGCATTTGTGAGTGTGGGTGTGTGTAAGGGATAGCCATCCTTAAACAAAACAAAATGCAAAAGGAAAAAAAAATGAACACCACAGTTTATAGATGAAAACGTCCAACGATTCATTAAAACATGGCATATGATAATGAAGAAAATCAAGCCCTTACAAATGGACCTATATGCCCCTGGCGAGGCATAAGGTGAAAATAGTGTACGAATTGTTTAGTTATTACAGACTAAAATAGGAAATTGTTCAAAGATAAATTATTGGTTGATGAAAGTGATGGGAATAAAGTCCTTTGCTTCCCAGATGCTTAACCCTTCTTCGACGGTTGGAAAGATCCAATCTTCAAAGTTGTCTTCTTCACCATCATCTTCTAAGGCATTAATTCCATGGTGATTGATCTTTACGGGTGGTCCTCCAGCCTTGGAGCGACACATATCTTTCTGGCCAGCAGCAGTAAAACCTAGTCCGAACTTGTCCGTCTTATGGGGAAAATCAGGCAGTTTCCCCCACACTGTACTCCTTCCTTCTTTGATTACAGCCTCTGCATCCTTGAGAGATGCCATCCTGAACACATGTTTGGGAATGATAGGCACATCAACCATTGTCTTTGCAACTGTGACCTCAGGAGAAACTTCCTCAAAATGTTGAAAAGGCGTTTCTATGAACTCGCCATCCAACTCCACATAGCGGAAGGAGTTGAGGTGACTTATCATGTACTCTTCCTCGCCGTGCACTGTTATAATCTTACCCTGAACAGGATACTTTAGCATTTGGTGTAAAGAGGAGGTAACTGCCCCAACATAGTGGATCCACGGCCTTCCCAACAAACACGAAGATCAAGGACGGATGTCCATCACATAAAAGGAGGAGTTGAAAACTTCTGTGCCCACTTTGATAAGAATGCCAACCTCTCCGTGAACCATTATTTTGGACCCATCAAAGGCCCTAACCACGATATTACTTGGATTTAGCATTAACCCTTCACATTCCAAACGGTATAACGCTTTCTTCGGTAGCACATTCAAGGATGAACCCGTATCAATGAGGACATGGGCAAGGGTGGTTCCCCTGAATTCTACTGAGACATGCAGCGCGTCGTTGTGTTTCCTTCCCTTGGGAGTCAAATCAGCATCGGAAAAACCAATACCATTATCAGCAGTAAGGCTGGCCTCACACTCTTGAAACTGGTCAGCCGAAGTTTCTTGAGGCACGTGTGCTGTCTTTAAGAATTTGATTAAGGTATTAGCATGGGCCTCAGAGAAGAGTAGAAGAGCCAACATGGAGATTTTGGAAGGGTTCTGCCCTAGCTGTTCCACGACGTCGTGGTCGCTCTTTTTGATTATCTTTAAGATTTCTTCCATTTCTTTCTAGGTGGTCTCGGGGATTACCACAGTCTGAGCCTTCATCCTGACAGGCACTTCTAGTATCCCCTTACCCTTATCGGTAGTATCAACGGATGGTCTAACTTCAGGAGTATCTAATTCTTCAATTATCGGGCCTTGCACAGATGACTTAACAAGTACAGAAGCTTTCGAGGGTCCGAAGACTGCTCGTGGGGGAGCAATCTCTAGAGAGAAAATTCGTCCGCTGCGAGTTATCTTGCTTGTTCCTACAATGTTCCCTATATCGGGGGTTTCTTCTTCAGAACTCTCTTGGACTGATTCAATCTGTTTGATACCATGATTGAAGATTTCTCCTTCGTAGTTCCATGATATCGTCTTGTTAGATTGATATGGGACAGGCCCCGGCATGGTGATTTTAAACGACACAAACTTAGGATCAGGCGTAATCTTGACAAGCCTTTTTCAAGCCTTGGGAAGATTGTCGGAGATGGTTATTATTGCAATGTCATTGGTTGAAGTAGCAAAAGTAGCAGGAGTAACAAGAGTGAAGGTATCGACATGAGTCTTTTGGAAGAGTATCTCTTGGGTATCCATCATGCGTTGGATGCCTGATTTCAACATTTGGCAGTCATCTCATATGTTTAAACAAAAGTAACAGTCTTTTCCACAGTCTGGGAATATCCCGGCTCTCATCAAATTCACTTTAATCACTGGTAACGGAGTCAAAAGGTCAGCAACATTGGTAACATGAAGGTCTTCCATAACGGCATGAACATTATGACCGTGCTTGGGCATTGGGGCAGAAATCACATTCGGCTTTTTGTGCGCATCGAATTCTACCTCCTTGGCGTCGATCAGGTCTTGGATTTTGTTCTTAAGAGCCCAACAGTTATTGGTATCATGCCCTACACTGTCAGAGTGGTAAGCACACTTTGCATTGGAGTGGTAATAAGGGGAAGAGGTATTGGGGTTCTTTGGCGCTTCCTTCAAATTGGTAAGATTCAGCTTTAGAAAATGAGGGAGTAATTGAGCTGGCATCATGTTGATTCGGGTGAACTACCGATGTGGCCTTTCTACCCGTTGTTGATTAAGTCTTGGCTGATTGCCGCGAGGTCGATCATTTGAAGAGTTTTGAATCATCACAGCCCCTACCGTCGGTCGGCGCCCCATTCCTCCTTGGCTTTTCTGAGAATAAACAGCTGAAGCTTCCTTCTTAGTTGGGAAGGTCTTCTTAACAACGGTGGACGCGGAGGCATCTTTCTGAATCTTACCCCTTTTAATGTCGGCCTCGACCCTTTCACCGGTCAAAATTAGTTCGGTGAATCCTGCGGAGGAACTCCAGATTAAATGATTGAAGAAAGGGCCAGACAGGGTCCCTAAAAACATGTCAACCAGCTCTTTATCCGACAATGGTGGCTGCACCCTTCCAGCCAGATCACGCCAATTCTGGGTATATTCCTTAAATCCCTCGTTAGAAGCCATACCCATACTCTGTAGTTGAGTACGAGTGGGTGCTAAATCAGTGTTGTATTGGTATTGTCGGTAGAAAGCAGCAGCTAAGTCTTCCCAGTTATGAACCTCCGATCTCTCGAGTTGATAGAACCAGTCCAATTGTGTGCCTGATAAACTGTCTTGGAAAAAATGGACCCAAAGATCTTTATCAGATGAGTGGGGTTGGATCTTTCGGACGTAGGATCTTAGGTGCATCTTTGGACACGACAGGCCGTCATACTTGGCAAATGTGGGAACTTTGAATTTGGGAGGAATAACAATCCCAGCGACCAAACGTAGTTCTTCGAAATCTAAACCAGGTACCCTTTGCAACTCCATGGCTGCCAACCTATCCTCAATATTTTTAAACTTAACATCCGCTGGGGGATATTGTTGTTCGGAGTAATCTCCGTCTTCTTCCTCTTCCTCTTCTTCTCCTTCGACTTCAGATTCAGAGGGCGTTGCAGCTCCTTTTCCTTTACCAGCCCCTTCATCAGACGTTGAGGGGAACTCGAGAACTTTTCTAGCATTGCTTTCAAACCTTCTTCCCATAATGACCACACCGGGCCTTTTCTTCTTTTTCTCTTTATCTTTCTCCAATAGTGCTTTAAGGTCCTCCTGACCCTTTTCCAAGGTCATGAGGAGTTGCTGGAATTGAGAATTCTAGCCTGCAGATCCTTAACCATCTGCTCCAAATCCATCTTGCTGAAATAAACAGCAGAAAGATAAGGAAACCTGGTGTGAAGACATGTTTATGCATATGATGAATGATATGTTATTCATGTAATGCATTCAAGGATTTAGAAATTCAAATTTGTTGCAAACAAAAAGAACACACGTCATATTAAGGAGAAATTTGTTAGTACATAAGTGCCCCATGGGCAAAATATTACAAAATTCTTAATGTAAAAAGACATTGCGCATCCTCTTTGGTGCGATGTAAGTGTTGAGAGTTTCCTCCTCATGAAGTCGGCGGGTAAGCTCCAAAACCTTCTTCTCACTGGCATAGAAGCTGGCTTCAAAGGTATTCCGTTCTTCTTTGAGTTGGATCCAACTCTTTTGTAATTCTTCCAATGATGTTGGCATGTCAGGATGTAGGAGGGTGTATGGAACCTCTCCTTCCATAACAGGCTCTTTGATCACAGGGAGAATGTAAGGATATGGAATCATAAGATTCTGGGCGCGGGTTCGTACCCACTTGAGGTAAGGCTCAAGGGGGATATAATTCTTGTGCCCCAGTGTCTTACTATCCACCTTGTTAGGCATCCTCCAAGCTCTTATGAACCTCTGTCGAAGTCCTTGTGCATCATTGTCGAAGTCAAAAACTAGGTCAGGAATCAGCATGTCATGAGGGCCATCCCTTCTAGCATATCCAAACTGTCTTAGAGCTAAACATGGGTTGTAGGTAATGCCTCCCCTAATGCCAAGTAGTGGGACATTAGGGAATTCTCCACAACGATCAATGATGATGACATTTTCTCTGGACCGAGAACACCAATGAATATCAGAATGTGTGAGGGTCATCAACCGTTGTGACCACCTTAAACCCTGCTTATTCTTCAAAACTGATTGTGGAAGAACCCTGCTTATTCTTCAAAACTGATTGTGGAAGGTGAGAAATAAACCACCTTGCTTTGTGTGTGGTTTTGAAAGAGGTTTTGAAAAGAGACCATCGTTGTGGTAACCTTTGTAATGATTCTTGTTTGAATGTATACAAAGGTGTTTTTGTCTTTTGAAAAGTTTTCAATGTTTGAAAGTAGGGTTTTGAAATTGTATTGTGAAGTGTGTTTGAGAATAGCTAGGATGTTTTTGCAAGCTTTGGATCAAGTAACTAAGAGCTATCTACTCTATTTTACTCAAAGATATTTCTTATGTTTTTAACCCTTTTAACAGTGTTGTTTCACCATTGTATTTGGTGACCAACCTTGTGTTAGGATGTTAAACAGGGCAGGCGCGGGTCATCGTATAGACCATGATAGCAATTGTGTCAAGTATTTTTGGCAATTTTCTTGAGGGACTTGATCATTTTGTTTAGACAACTCAGATAGCGTCATCGAGGGACTATGATCTTTTGTTTGTTTTTGTTTTGCCAAAGTACTTAAAATGCATACCATGGCCCATTTTTGAAAGCAACAAGTGGATTGTAACCCTAGGGGTGCAAGTGTGCATTGTGTTTGTTTTTCATGCATTTTTGTCTTTGATTAGGTCAAACTATTTGTTGGTTTTGATTTTGCATACAAACCCTAATTCTCTAATCATGGCATAATTGAAAGCATTAAGTGCGTAAAAAATAAACCTAAGCTATTACAACTTTGATATTGGGAGGGGGGTACAATTTTGAATGGGGGATTATTTTGCAAGAAATTAAAACCCTAAATTATTACAATCAAATTGAATTTACAATGCATAATATTTAAATATACAATATTTAAATAAACAAAAATAAACAAATATTAAATAACAAATGTATTATGCAAAAAAGTTTTTATGTATGCAAAGTATTTTTAATTGTAAAGAAATATAAAGGAATAAATAAAATAAAAAGGATTAATTTTATTTTTATTAAAGGGGTAAACCCTAATTTTCTTTAAGAAAATGATATTATTTATTATTTATATACAAAAATATGTGATATGTACAAAAATGGAATATATTGAAGAAAATGTATTTTTTAGCATAAAAAATAAAAAGGGTAATATTTTTATATTTTACTCTAATTATTTAGTAAAATAAAGGTATATATATATATATATATATATATATATATATATATATATATATATATATATATATATATATATATATATATATATATATATATATATATATATATATATATATATATATATATATATATATATATATATATATATATATATATATATATATATATATATATATATATATATATATATATATATATATATATATATATATATATATATATATATATATATATATATATATATATATATATATATATATATATATATATATATATATATATATATATATATATATATATATATATATATATATATATATATATATATATATATATATATATATATATATATATATATATATATTAAATATATTAAATATGTATAAAATAAAATAAAATATTTACAAAAATAAAGTATATTCAAGAAAATATTTTTAATGTGAATAAAAGTAAAAAAAGGAAAATAAAAGTATTATTTACATTATTTTTGGATTTAAACAAATAATAAAAAGTATTAAAAGTGTTTTTAACATTAGAAAGAAAAGAATAAAATGTCAAATAAATGTAAAAAAAAATGTGAAAATATTTTTAAGCATTTTTTTATATTTGGGGATAAAATAATAAAATCAGAAATGAAATAAAAATGCAAAAATAACAAAGTATAAATAAATTGGGCCAGGGGTGCAAAAGAAAAGAGGGAGGTGCAAAAAGAAGAACAAAACAGGCCCAGCCCATTTCCACTTCATCTTTTTCCTTGTGACAAACGCGCGCTTGCTCTGTACAAACTGCCAACTCCTGAAAACGTGATCTTTTGTCAAAACTCAAAACATGAAACTTATAGAGCATCAAACAACGATTTCAACCATATAAAACATTAAATCTAACTCTGAAAGACCAGAGAGAATTTCTCTGGCCCTAAAATCTAACCTAACTTTTTCGACATGTTCATGGGTGAAATTCTCCTAGCACGATTAATATAAATGAAAACTGAGCATATGTATGGTTTCAGGGCAATGAGTACAACATCTTTTATTCACAAACCTAAGGCTAAATGTTCTTAAATAGGGAGATAGAAGTTCATGAAAAACCTGTTTCAGTTGGACACGAGTTGGACAATGCAGCAACTTTCAGTGAGGCCTGAGGTACTTTTGAGCTTGCTTGATGTTCCCTGAACCTTTCCCAATGCTTAGTTTGTTTCGAAGTGGCCTGGATCGTTCTACAGAACTCAATCTGCAAAGCATCCAAACAAAAATGGTGAACACTGTAAATGGAGTTACAGTTGGCAATGGAGGTTTGGGATAGCTTGAGTGAGTTGAGTGGAAGGTATTGGAACTGATTGCAAGCAAAACGCACGAGTGGAATATGATTTGGCTTGTGATTTGCAGGTCCTGCCCTATTTTGCAAGAAAATGTGGTTTTTGAGTATGAGGGTGTTCTAGGGGTGAAAGGCTCGTGTTTCTGGCTTACAAGGATGTGAAAAACTTGTTTAAAACCTTGTCTTAAGTTGAATATATCAGATATGTAAGTTATGGACTTTTGGCAAGTTGACTTGTTTTGAAAGAAAAGTGTGAAGTGAAATGAGATAGGCCTGTACAGTCTATCTCCAAGCATGCACAAGTTCCTTGTACCTTTTCCTGAGTTTATGGAACTTGTTTGCTGCAAGGAAAGAAGTTCAAGGCTCAAGAAAATGCAATTTGACATAAAGTTGCCTTTATGAAAATGGAAGTGCCATCTTTATGCCCAAAATGGAATTATTCATTGTGCCAAGCTCCAATGATCAGAATAACACCAATGTCCAATGTATTTGCATTCAATTTTTGAGTGTTGAAGGGTTTAGAGACCTGTAATTATGTACTAAGCTAGTTTGGTCAGATTTTGCAAGTGGTATGAACATGTATTGACCATGGTTACAGAGTGAGTTTTTGCCAACTTCAAGCATTCGATTCTCCCTAACCATAAATGTGTTTGAGGAGTTATTGGAAAATTTGGAAAGCTTGAAACATGTACTATAATCCATCTTTGAAATGCAACTTGATACTCTAAGTGGAACTATTTGAAAAATGGCCAAGAAGATGGGTCAAAATCCTTCCTAAACTAGGGCAAAATTTCTCTAAGTTAAAAGTTTTAGGTACCCTTGTTCCAAAAATCATAACTTGAGATCCAAGCTTCTTTTGAGAAAACTTTGTGAATAAAAGTTGTATACTTTGTGATGGACTACAACTTTCATGTTGTAAGTTTTGTTTGAATCCATTTGCATCTTGGTGAAAATGTGGGGCAAAGTTAGGAAAAATTAAGAAAATTTCATAACTTAGAAAATTTCTAAGTTATGAAATTTTCAATTTCAAACCCTAATTTGCAATTTTGGGTTTCTTGATGAACAATTTTCATAATTTGACACATCTTGATGAAAAATGACCCTTGGCACTTGATTTTGACCAAAAAGTCAAAGTTTGACTTTTCAGTGTACAGTCAAATTTTGATCAGTTGACTGAAGAATTTATCTGTCAATCCTATGCATTTGAGATCTTTTGAACTTGTTGAATAGGTCAAGATAGTGTCATTGAGTCCTTGAGTCCATGGTTGATCTTGATTTGCCATTGGTTAGGTCAAACAGTCAAAAATTGCCTTTGTGCAGTCAAAACCCTAAAAATGACCATTTTGCCCTTTTGGTGATCTGATCAAATTTCTTATGGAATTATGGTCCAAACTTTATCAAATGGTTCATATGAGTTCATAATGTTGATGTGGGTCAAAATTTATGAGGTTTGACTGTCAATTGGCCACAGTTGACTTTTTCCCAATATAGTTGATTTCTAGGTCAACTGTCCAATTGACTGGGCAAAAATTTGATTCAAGGCTTTAAACTTGGCATGGGAAAACTTATGAGTCCAACATGAAGTATGAAAGTCAATTTGGGCATTAAAGGTCCAAAAAATCCCTGTGCAAACTCAAACCCTAATTTCAGGTCAACAGTGCAAGGAGATGTCTTGAGCAGAGCAAACCCTAGCTTGGCCTTGAGTTCCAAGAGCCTGGTGATGGAAAATGTTGATAAAATGAGAGGTCAAATTTTGGGGTACAACAGAACGCTTCTGTATTACCAGTGCATTGCCGAGCGTCACACATATGTTCCGAGCGACACTGGGTTATGTGAAGCGTGACGGGCGTCACGCTTGTGTGGAGAATGACACGAGTCTAGAACTGAATATTTTGCATATCCTATATTATAGTATACCTTTTCAATAACTCTACTTAAATATATATGGGTAGATGATATGGAATTATGTAAGCATATATATATATATATATATATATATATATATATATATATATATATATATATATATATATATATATATATATATATATATATATATATATATATATATATACACACACACACGTAGATATGATACTAATGCAGAATAAACGAAATAAATAATACTCATAATAAAATTGAACTGAAGAAATGAATAAAAATTGTACTGAATGATAAAATTCCAAAAATACGTAATGATAAAATTGTACTGAATGACAAAATACTGAAAAAATAAAGTGTCAAATAAATAATGAAAATATAATAAAAAATAAAGTGTCAAATAAATAATGAAAATATAATAAAACTTCTCTCCACACTCAAACAAAACATTGACCTCAATGTTTAGATATGGAAAGAAAATAAAATAAAGCATGATGTCTGGTGAATCAGCCACATCGGTCAAGCGGTGCGGAGAAAAGATGTTGATAAATGTAATCCAGATGTTCGACTATCGTATTCATAAAGGAATGGAAGTCAATCCGCAGAATAACGAGCTCGTCCTTCAACATATCAATCTTTGATTGGATGGGAGTTAAAGCGGAAGCAGGATGAAATACAGGAGGCAGAGAAACAATTGGAGAGTCGGGGAAGTTTGACCCAATCTGTTCAGGAGATGAGAAGTCATGGTAAAAGGGAGGGGTCTCAGGGTTAATATCCTCATCGGACAGGAAAGCATCTAGGTGGTCATAAATCAAGGGACTCTCAAGAGTGGATGGTGGTGACATGTGTGGTGTGTCCCAACATATAACTAGTTACTTAGGTCACGTATGCTTGTCCTAGGGTCAGGTAAGGTAAAAAGTGGCATTAACTGATTGTTAATGAGTAGGTCGAAGTTACCTGGGCCTAGGTTCCCGATGATACCCCTATTGAAACAAAAATCAATATCCATAGGGTGAAATCTACCCTGAGGGACAAGGTTTAGTAGTTGTTGTCTTAATCTGATAGCATTAGCTATCATGGACACTAAGCCACCTATGAGAATGGGTTCATGTACCGCTCTCTCAAGACGGTGAAAATTTGCTAGCATAAATGTAGCTTCATTGATGGGGCGGTTTTGCGAGGCGCAAAACATGATAAAAAGCTCAGCTATAGAAACAGTGGTAATGTTTTCTGCTTTACCAAAAAGGGTGTGGGCTAGGATTTTCTGAAAGTATCTTAAAGTTGGGTTATGGATGCTTTCAGAATGCATGTCTTCAGGCTCGGGGTTACTAATGCCTGTAATGTCCCCCCAGAAATAATCTAGCATTCCTACATTAAAAAGCTCTTCATGGACTACGGTAAATGTATATAGGCTATGTGAAAATCCTATTAACTCTGCTAGCTCTCTATGGGTGAAGGTGTACTCTATACCAAAAAATCAAAATCTAATCAATCCTCTATTGAATCCTAGACCGTGGTCAGGTTTATAGACTAGGGAGCTTAAGAACTCTAAAGTTAGTTTACGATACAAGCTAAATTTTCTCCTCACATCAGATGTATCCCATCCTATTTGGCTCAATAAAAACAGAACGCTATCCCGAATCCCTAAGGTGATCATGGCTGGTCCATCGGGGTAGGTACTTAATCTTATCTCCCTATCAGTAAGAGACTCAAACCTCCTCCGCTGGTTCCTCCCTCTAAACATAATGCCCATCGTATCAGCTGGATTCATCTGGTTAGTATAACTAGCTAACCGGAAAGTTTGTCTGAAGTAGGTTGACAGTTAGCATTAAGTTTGTAGCAGGCAAAATTAAAGAAACAATACTGCATATTTTAATAGAAATAATAATAAAATCAAGAAAAGAAAAGAAAAGCAAACAAATAAGCAAAGCAAAAAGAAAAGACTCATAGTTGGGTTGTCTCCCAAGAAGTGCTTTGTTTAAAGTCGTAAGCTCGACATTACATGGTGATTAGTCTGATGAATAGGGTGGAAGTGCATCTAGCCTAATTGCTGTGTAATATTCCTTGTTATCTATGCTATGATAATGTTTTAAGCGTTGTCCATTTACAATGAACAATTTGCAACTCATTCCTTTGATTTCTATTGCACCATTTTGAAAAACCTTAGTGACATCGAATGGACCAGACCATCTAGAGTGAAGTTTTCCCGGGAATAATTTAAGTCTAGAATTAAACAGGAGAACTATATCGCCTTCATTGAATTATTTTCTAGATATTCTTTTATCGTGCCATTTTTTTGTTCTCTCTTTATATATTCGAGCATTTTTATAAGCGTCTAGTCTAAGCTCTTCTAGTTCATGGATATCTAAGATTCGTTTCTCACCCGTAGCGGTGAAATTTAAATTAAGGGTCTTAATGGTCCAATAAGCTTTATGTTCTATTTCTACGGACATATGACATGATTTCCCATAAACTAGTTTAAATGGTGTAGTTCCAATCAGAGTTTTATATGCTGTCCTATATGCCTATAGAGCGTCAAGTAACTTAGATGACCAGTCTTTCCTAGAGGTTGCTACAGTTTTTTCTAAGATTTGCTTAATTTCTCTGTTGGAGACCTCTACTTGCCCACTTGTTTGTGGATAATAAGGTGTTGCGACATGGTGTCGGACTCTGTACTTCACCAATAATTTTTCTAGGATTTTGGAAATGAAATAGGAGCCACCGTCACTGATGACGAGTCTCGGTACACCGAATCTTGGAAATATTATGTTCTTGAAAAGCCTAACTACTACTCGCACGTCATTTGTTGGAGAGGCTAAAACCTCGATCCATTTTGATACATAGTCGACAACAACTAGTATGTAGTGATTTCCAAAGGAAGGCGGGAAGGGTCCCATGAGACCGATTCCCCCCATACATCAAAGACTTCAACTTCTAGAATTCCCTTTTGAGGCATCTCATCGCGTCTAGAGATGTTTCCAGTGCGTTGGCATTGGTCGCAATTTTTAACCGCGATATGGACGGCTTTCCAGAGACAAGGCCAATAGAGGCCAACTTGTAATATCTTAGCACATATCTTTGAAGTACTTGCATGTCCTCCGTAAGGGGCGGCATGACAGTGGATAATTATGTTTTCGATTTCAATTTCGGGAACACATCGACGGGAAATACCATTAGCGCCTCTTTTGAATAGCAATGGCTCGTCCCAATAATAATGTTTAAGGTAATGAAAGAATTTCTTATTTTGTTGATAAGACATATTGGGTGGAAGCACTCTAGCAGCCAAGTATTTGACTAAATCGATGTACCATGGTAGTATGGTTGTGGTGCATATTGCTTCCATAATTTCGTTTGTGTTCTTGTCTTCATAAGTCACTGGGTACTTAGTTATGATACTATCTAATTCTAATTGGGCTTCAAGGCATTCATAAGGAAAATCATCATTGATGGGAATATGATCTGGTTTGATGCCTTCTATTCTGGATAGGTGGTCAGCTACTACATTCTCAGTGCCTATCTTGTTTTTTATTTCTAAATCAAATTCTTGTAGAAGTAAGATCCACCTTAGTAATCTTGGTTTGGAGGATTTCTTACTCAAGAGGTATCGGATTGCAGCGTGGTCGGTATAGATAATTATCCATGCTCCTACTAAGTAGGAACGAAATTTATCTAAAGCAAACACAACAGCTTACAATTCTTTTTCAGTGGTGGCGTAATTTTTCTATGTGGGATCTAGGGTTCTACTTGCATAGTAGATCGCATGAAGCTTTTTATCCTTTCTTTGTCCTAAAACTGCGCCTATGGCATAGTCACTGGCATCACACATTATCTCGAATGGTTCATTAAAATCAGGAGGTTGCATAATAGGTGCTGAAATTAACGCTTTTTTTAGATTTGTAAACGCGTCCAAACATTTTTCGGTTAAAATGAACTCAACATCCTTCATCAGCGGTTCGGTCAGAGGTTTGGTTATTTTATAGAGGTATTTAATGAAACTTCGATATAAACCAACGTGTCCTAGAAAACTTCTCATCTCTCTAACAATTTTGGGTGG
Source organism: Vicia faba (assembly GCA_948472305.1). Taxonomy (NCBI): domain Eukaryota; kingdom Viridiplantae; phylum Streptophyta; class Magnoliopsida; order Fabales; family Fabaceae; genus Vicia; species Vicia faba. The sequence continues at coordinate 125,216 of CATIWC010001650.1, forward strand.
TTGAAGATTTTCTATAACTTCGATCTTTGCTTTATCTACTTCAATTCCCTTATCAGATACTATGTTCCCTAAGACAATTCCTTTTCGGACCATGAAGTGGCATTTTCCCAGTTTAATACGAGATTGACACCTACGCATCTTTCTAGTACCATTTCAAGGTTCGATAAACATCCTTCAAAACTTTCTCCACGGACAGAGAAGTCATCCATAAAAACTTCCATCATGCCATCTAGAAAATCATAGAAGATGGACATCATACATCTCTGGAATGTTGCAGGGGAATTGCATAATCCGAATGTCATTCGTCTATAGGCAAACATACCATAAGGATAAGTGAAATTCGTTTTTTCTTGGTCGTCGAGATGGATAGAAATTTGGAAAAATCCATAATAACCGTCTAAATAGCAGAAGTGGGAGTGTTTAGCTAGTCGTTCAAGCATTTGATCAATGAAGGGTAAAGGAAAGTGATCTTTACGAGTGATTTTGTTTAACTTTCTATAGTCGATGCATATTCTCCACCCAGTGTGAGTTCGTTGCACTATAGATTCTCCTTTAGTGTTGCTGACAACCGTAACACCACCTTTCTTAGGTACAAAATATACTGGGCTAACCCATTTACTGTCGGATATTGGGTATATTCTCCTTTGATGTTCCCTAGAGGTTTTACACTCTTCCTCCAGCATAATACGGTGCATGCAGATAGAAGGGCTTATTCCTTTTAGATTTGATATGTTATAATCTAAAGCGGTTGGGTATTTTCTTAGGCATCTAATAATTTTTCAGTTTCTATTTAGCCTAGGTCTGCATTGACTTTAACTGGTCGTTCAAGTTCTGTGTCTAGAAATTCATATCTTAGGTCTTTTGGTAGCATTTTGAGTTCTATGGCAGGCTTCTTTTGACAAGGTATAAGGTCAGGATTTAAGGCTAGGCATTCACTTAGATTTTCATCTTGATATTCTGGACGCCAATTATCATCTTCGAGAATCGGGGGTATGGGAATCTTTAATACCTCTAAATAGATGGTTTTGTTGTTTCTCCAATTCTTTCACGAATTTATCGATTTCATCAAGGAAACAACATGAATTGTCGATGGTTGGTTCCATAAGGAATTTAGATAAGATGAATTCAACCTTTTCTTCTCCGACTTCGAAAGTCAGTTTTCCATTTTTAACATCTATTATGGCTTCTGCAATGGCTAGGAATGGTCTACCTAATATGATAGGAACTTTGGAGTCTTCTTTAATGTCCATGATTATAAAATCAGTAGGGATATAGAATTGTCTTATGCGTACAAGAACATTTTCTAACATACCTAAAGGAAATTTCACTTATCGATCTACTAATTGTAAGAACATTCTTGTTGGTCTTAGTTCTCCCATGTTGAGTTTCTTGCAAATTGATAATGGCATCAGACTAATATTGGCTCCTAAATCGCATAGTTCTTTGTCTATGACAAATTTTCCAATTACGCAAGGTATGGAAAAACTACATGGGTCTTTAAGTTTAGGAGGCATGTTGTTTTGTATTATAGCACTGCACTCAGCAGTGAGCAATACAATTTCGTTATCCTCAATATTTTTCTTATTGGATAAGATCTCTTTAAGAAATTTAGCGTATGAGGGCATTTGTATGATAACTTCTGTAAAAGCTATGGTAATGTTAAGTTGTTTCAGAAGTTCAACGAATTTCTTGAATTGCCCTATGTTTTTAGACTTAGAAAGTCTTTGAGGATATGGAATAGGTGGTTTATACGGTGGAGGAGGCACATGAGGTTCTTATTTTTCTATGTCCTCTTTGTCACCTTCTTTTTCTACTTCCCTTAGTCCCGTTTCTTTCTCAATTCCTTTTCCACGTTTTTGGTACATGGCTGGGTTTTCGATTTTAGGTTCAGTTGGTCCGCTTAGTTCTGTCCCACTCTGTAGTTTTATGGCATTAGCGTGTCCCTTACGATTTGGTTGGGGTTGTCTAGGAAAAGTTCTAGTTGGAGCAGCTGTAGCTACTTGCTATTGAGCCACTGGGAAATTTGTGTTTCCAGCATTTTGTTGTGTGTGGCAAGAGCATCAATCTTATTAGTCAATTACTTAATCTGTTCACTGGTGCGAATATTTCGATTCATGAAATCTTTGTTAGTTTGAGCTTGATTGGCTACAAAGTTCTCTATCATGATTTCATGTTGGACTTCCTATGGATATTTGGAATATTTGGGACATTTTGGGTGGATTTTTGAAATTTTGGAGGTGTAGTAGGAGCTTTCCCTAGTGCATACATAGCGTTATTGCTTTTGTATGAAAAGTTTGGATGGTTCTTCCAAGCAGGGTTATAGTTATTCCTATAGGGGTTTCCTTGAGCATAGTTTAATTGATCAACTGGTACTCCCGTTAAAAGTGGACATTCGGGTGCATTATGCGCGTGAAGTCCGCATAGATCACATGTTGGAGTTACTGCAGCCACGGTGGCTGCGGGAGTTGTGGTCAAGCTTTCTATCTTTTGGGTAAGGGATTCTACCTTAGCATTAACTTGGTCTAAGCTTCTAACTTCGTGCATACCGCCTTTTGTTTGAGGTTTCTCCATCACGGTTCTATTGCTTTCGCGCTGATAATGATTTTGAGCCATACTTTTGATAAGCTGATAGGCATCATGGTATGGTTTATCCATCAGTGCACCACCAACAGCTGCATCAATTGTTAGTCTTGTGTTGTACAAGAGACCATTGTAAAAGGTGTGGATGATCAACCATTCTTCTAGACTGTGATGCAGACAGAGTCACATCATGTCTTTGTATCCTTCCCATGCTTCGATAAGAGATTCACTTTCCTTTTGTTTAAAACCGTCGATATTGTCTCTTAGTATAACTGTCTTGCTAGGCGGAAAATATCGCGCTAGGAAAACTTTCTTCAATTCGTTCCATGTTGAAACAGAGTTGGATGGTAGAGACTAGAGCCATGCTCTAGCTCTATCTCTTAATGAGAAAGGAAAAAAAATAGAGTCTTATTGCTTAAGGGATGACTCCATTTGTTTTCACTGTGTCTACATACTGCACAAACACGGATAGATAAAGATTTGGATCATCCGTAGGACATCTTGAGAATTGGTTTTGTTGAATAGCTTTTAAAGTGAAGGCTTTAACTCGAAATCATTCCGTGTGATAGTAGGAGCAACAATACTGTTGTGGGGTTCCTCTTGCGATGGGGCAGCATAATCCTTCAGAGGACGATTTTGGGGTCCTTCAGCCATTTTGGGGTCAGGAAGAGAAAAGTTAGGAAGATTGGTTTTAGGAAGATTGTACTTGACTTGGTACTCTCTGATTCGGCGTCTTATACTAACAAAACGCTCGACTTCGTCGATTGGTTGTTATAATTCCTCGTCTTTAGAGCGAGTACTTGGCATACAATCGACGATTAAAATTAAAATAAAATTGGTTACCTTAGTCTATACTGCGTAACAAGGGATTTATAGTATTCGACTAATTCAGTCCTCGGAAACAGTGCCAAAAACATTTTTCACGACTTTATAGGTCTATCGCGTGTAGTGATTTCAAGTGCACAATCTATCGCGTAGTTTTAAAAGAAATCGAACCCACAAGGACTGATGGTCAGAACTACTGTTATCTAAAGGTTACTATGTAAAGCTAAGGATAATTATAAAATTTAGGAGTTTGGGTTTAATCGGGAATTAACTAAAATCTAGTAATTAATGACGGAATACCGGTATGTATATCATTAACTTATAGGATTCAGTAAGTCATTGGCATTTGTGTTTAGTATTAAAACACAGTTTCGATGAAACTATTCGTTTAAAAACCTTCGTCTCAAACTTCCATTCTATTGAATCAGATCATATCAATTAAGCTAGAAATGAGCGCTTCCGTTGTTTCATTTAAAACTCAAAAGTACTTTTTGAAAACGAGCAAGGTCTAATTAACTTTAAAGTGTTTCCGCTGTTTTTAAAATCAATGTTTTAATAATCACTATCTGGTTAAAACCTCAAACTTCTGCTCTGTTGATTTTAACCTTAGACTGTTTCTTACTTCCGTACAAAAACAATTAAACATTCAATTGGAAATTAAAACCAGAGAAGTATTCTATTTTGTAAAAATAATAATGCCATTTAATTACCGAATCCTTTCGGTCAAGTTTTACATATCGGTACAGGGAATCTAGCCAGACATAATATTGTTGCAGAATATCATAAAATTAAAGTGTAAATTCGACAACGCATGCATTGTAGAAAATAAATAACTTATGCTTATTAAAATAAGAACCTGAAAGTGAATGAGAAAGCGGTTAATTCCAATAATGCGTGTGTCCTCCACAAGCTGGCATGATTGAATTTAAGTAAAAATAGCTCGAATAAAATAGAAGTAATCCTAAACAAATTCTGGAGGTCTAAAAACAAACTAGTGTTGCAGTATTTCTCTGCTGTGGAAAAATACTGCTCTGACATTGAGGTTTTTATGGCCTAAGTGGTTCTACGACTGGAAAATTAATACTGGAATTCTAAAACTCAAAAGTATCAAAATCAAAATACAATAAAAATAATGTTCAGTAGAAAAGTAAACTTCGTAAAAAAATTTGTTCAAGGTGCAGGTGAGAGGGAGCAAGAGCGTGAGAGTTGGTAACTGCTTCTTTTTATAGAGTCCATTTTTGTTGAGGAAAATAGGTAACTTCCATGATTCACGTTCTTCATGCGCGGAGAAAATCCAGGTGACGTGCGCTTAGTATGCTCCAGTAGCGAAGGCTTCGTAACTGCTTGGATCGTGGAACGTGATCCATATTTGTCCCGGTCGTAACGTGAGTATGCTGAGGGACACAAAAACTTAACTTGTGTCGGTCGTAACACCTTTGTGGCGGGCGACACACTTCTCTGCTACAGAACTGCATTTTTGCCGTTTTAAAGCCATTTCTTCTTCATTTTTCCATTCTTTTTCTTCCTTTTCTTATTTATTCCTTGCAAATGCTAAGTACCTGAAATATGATTAAAAAAATACAAAAAGGGTAAAAATGTGACATAATAATCGAAGAATTGGAAATTTAATCTATGTAATTCAGACGGAAAATGCTATATCTTTTTGTGTCATCACCGTTTGGACCGTTGGAAAGATAAAACAATTTCCTATTTTATAAAAATTATTTATAATTAAGTAGTTAATTATTTCATCAACATTACTACCGATTCGTAAGCGTGTTTTGATTTGTATGCCATGAATTATGTTGTGGTTAATTGCGATGATTGTTTTGATTGTGTGATACAAGATACATTACGAAGGCGGTGATGAAGGCCTGTATTGGCAATAATGTGATGAGTATTAATGATAAATGTGAAGTATATTGTTGCATGATACTGTCTCATGCATTCATAAAGCGAAGGCCTGTATGGGCGAGCGAATGCCTGTATTGGCGAGTGAAGTTGATTTCCCTAATTGGAATTATTGCAAAGAGGGTTCTACCCTGATTGGTACCACATGAATTGCATTAGCGTCAGTCATTTGCATCATATTGTTAATTAAAAACTGATGGGGGAAGATTGATGAAAGTGTGCATTATATTACGATGTATGTTATGTTCCGATTATGTGCTTGAACCTTACCTACTTTCTATTATTATTATTTCTCTTATATTGTTAAGATATATCACCCTTTATGTTTGAATGTTACCTCCATATGGGTAACATGCAGATGATCTGAAGTAGCTAGTGACCGAGGGTTAGCTGAGGAGTTCCTTCAGTTGTGCAGATTGAGTCAGTGTCAGCTCTAATACGTAACACTTTGGGATTTCACGTGATTCGTTTTGTTATAATTAGGAGTGAACATGCATCACTCTTTTATTTGAATTGTTTTATGATTATATTGATGTGTGAAGGATAATAATTATAACTCCAATTGGAGGACGGAGGTGATTAATTATTTGATGTTTTTCCGCTGCGAATAAATGCATTGAAGTTAAGACTTTTGAATACACGATTTGTGTTACGTATCCTTATATTGAGCACATGTGATTGGAAAAGCATGTGACATCCTATTTTATTGATGTTTATTTAGAAATTAAATTACTCTAATTTTTATATAATTTATTGATGGGGAAATAAGGTGTTACAATTGGTATTAGAGCAGGTCGGTCCATCTGACCAAGTTGTCTAATGTTGTTTGTTCCTTAGTACGCGACATGTGTGTGAAACATTGTCGGTGCTTGCTTGGTTTTATAATCACTTGTTTGCAGAAGTGAGATTGAAGCAAGTGGGGGAGAAACTTGTGCTTCTCTTAGATGATTCAGGTGTGAACAATTGGTTTAGCATGTTGTAAAGTGCATGGGTGCAGACATTAGTATTGTTTTGTTATTTTTCCAATTTTGAAGGGAGCACGGATTTAGGATTCAAGTTTAGCGGTCATACAAAGTGTTCTTAAGGGGGAATGATCAGGTACTCATGTTCTTCCCATCTCTAGAAGTGGAGGGCGATGTTATGACTAATGATATGCCCATTGTGGGTGAGTCTTGATGTTTTCCTGGAGAATAATTGTGACTTGTCGTTATAGCGAAATGTGGGATTAACTTGATGTTAGCCTTGGGGTGAACTATCTGGAATTAAACCAAGTGATTATTAAGTGTTTTGGCGAGTCGATATAGATTTTCATGCCTGAAGGTTGTATGGAATCAAGGTTGTTATTTGTTGGTCCTATAGAGTAGCCCCCGAAGGAAAAAGAGAATTGTGAAAGGTCTTCTTAGGGGATATAGAGTAATGTGACGACTAGTGATATACAAGAGGTGTGTAATTTCTTGACGATCCCCTGAAGACATTAGATAAGCAAGTAGGATAACTCTTGGAAGATGAAGTGCATGTGATTGCGATGTTTAAGCAAATGTCGGTTGAACATGAAGTGCCAGTATTGAGTTACCATTATGTATGATGTTAAAGTTTAGAATGGTGATATAGTGATGATGTACTGTAAATGTTGTTTTTGGAGTCAGGTATGTAATTGTCGGGCGTTGTTGATTCTTTTGAGTGATTGTGAATTGCGAGTTAGAGTCGGAACTCAAAGATACTTGTAGTCTTGCGAGAAGAATAAGAGTTTTGAGGTTTTAAAAAATGAGGTCTTGGAAACATAATATGTCTTTTGAGTTATAAGAAGAATGACATTTTTAGTAGTTTTGTAGTATATATTATGTGTTGATGATTACATGAATTGATATGTTTTGGCATGTTTACAAAACTAATTCTTGGTGAAAAAGATTGGAATCCCGTAGCAGAAAAAAGTGAGGTTTTGGGCTCTTCTATCATTGGTGACCAGTTTCCATTGTAGGGAAACTGATTACCTCATTCAAAACGCGTGGTAGAGGAAAGAAAAAGGGAAGTAACCAGTTACTATTATGGGGCAACCGATTACCTCTGAAGCTGATAGGATTTTTAATAATTCTTGAAAAATTCGTAACTTGAGTTCCGGACTTCCGATTTGAGTTCCGTTCGAAGTGTTAGAAAGCTAACGCAATGGAATTTGTTTTAAAAATGGTTCCAACAACTGGAAATGATTTATTGTCACGTGATGATGTGGAATGGGAGGTGTATTTTTACTTTTGATCTTGTCTTCCGTATCAGGATTATTTCTATGGCACCATACAAGATGTCGGTGTCTGAATTTGAAGAGTTGAAGAGATGATTAGAATGTTTGTTGAAAGGAATTTGTGAGACCAAGTGTATCACTTTGGAAGCTCCAGTGTTATTGGTTTGGAAAAATAAAGTAGTATGAAACTATATGTGGATTACCAATGACTGATTAAAATAGTGGTTGAGGTTACATATCAACTTCAGATGATTGGCGACAGGATGAACCAACTGGTAGGCGAGTATGTTCTCAGCATAATTGAATTGGGGTCAGATTATCTTCAGATACAGATGAAGAGTGATGATATTTAGAGGATGACTTTTAGAAATCAGATAATTGAATCTTTTTGTTGTGGTGTTTCTTGAGGACATTTTGGTTTAGTCTGAGTCAGAAAAAGGAAATGTTGAATGTCGTAACTCGAATTACAATGTCGGAAGGGAAGGAAACATATGTTAGGATTTCAGGATGTAGATCATGACTCAGAGAGGTGAATTTTCTTGAACATGCTATTTTGAACGAAGATATTTTTGGAATATATTCAAAGTAAATAGAGGTCTATTTCGAGAGACTCTGAAATTGGTTAAGAGACTAGAACTTTTCAGGAATTAACTGGTTACTATTGCATCTTGCTTGAGATGAGGTCAAGTGAGATAAGTTGTTAGTGAATGAATTAAGGGAGTGAAATGTTTGACATTAGTAAAGATGTGAATGTATTAGATAAGTGCATAGAGATACAACTTATGCCTATTGAGCACGATTAGAGTGATGGTAGCATTGAGATTGTGATTAGAATGAGATCTAAATGTGAGATTAAAGGAAAGAGTAAGGATTCATTGATATGGTCAGAATCTTCTAACTGGATAAAAACTTACTTTGGAATGAGACGATTTGGATTATAATCGATGTAGTAGTTTTCCTGTATTAGAATATACTTCGCATTTATGTTGTGCTACGTGCATATAAGGGAGACTATTGTATCCCAATTTTTTCCCCTAAGATCCCTTCATCATAACATATTAATTCAACCACAACAAGATCACATTAGGGATTTTGATTCTCCTCCCTATCTTTAGATTTTCTCTTTGAGGAATCACCAAGCACCTTGACTTGTTTTCTTTTATGATCGTGAATATTTTGTCTTGATTTTCTTTCTAATTAATAAAATGCAATGTTGGTTTGTCTTACTTGTCAATAATGTGGGTAAAGGCAATATGGCCTAGCAAGTTGATCCATGGGTTCATGAGTTTATTTCGATGACCTAGTTGTTAGAACATAGTTTGATTCTACAACTCTTAATTAGAGTTTTGATGATAACAAATACAAAGAACAAATATGCACCCTAAAAATTATGTTATTTTGTATGCAGAAGTTCTGACCAAAGCATCATCAGAAGTTAAGCTATAGAAACTACACGCTGAAAGTAATCAGAATTTATGCTGAAGAATGATAATCAGAACATGCGCTTAAGTGAAGTAAACTATGATTCTGAATAGAAGGAATATAAACTAAGACATCAATGTTATGAAGCATCAACAGCAGGCAAGGATGTAACATTCTGAAGCGTTACTTTACAATCAAGACAACATCAATTACAACGGCTTCTTTCAGACAAGATCTTCTCAAAATAGAAACTGCGTTAATGACCATTATCACGCTTAAAGTTGGATAGAATTCCATTGCCTATAAATACAAGCTGAGAAATCAAATCGTTAACGATTTTCCAACACTACTGCTACATACAATTCAAAAATGCTGCAAGCTTACTTATCTCTATTCCACGCTCTAAATTTGTGTAAAATATCACAGTTGTGATAACTGTTTTTGTAACGAAAAACAACTATAAACAATACTCTTGTATCTTTGATTAAGAACAGTTTTCCTTGAGATTAACCAGATTGTGGTTGTACTCAAGAGGACTTTGACAGTTGTCAAAGTAGTGATTGTAATCATTGAGATTAGTGGATTAAGACCTCGTTGGAGAGAGGCGAAATCACCTTGACGGGTGGACTGGAGTAGTTTGAGATCAAACGAACCAGGATAAAAACACTGTGTAATTGAGCATTTGATCTCAAGTTTTCAATTCAACCCCCCTTCTTGTGTTTATCACTTCTTCAATTGGAATCAGAGCGCTTGGTTCTGAGTTAAAACACTTAACCGTGTGAGTACAAGATCCAAGCTTCAGAAAAACACTATGGTGGGACCAAGCCAAAACATCAGCAATGACTACCATGAAGACAAGGACATAATCAGTGGAAAACCTCCAATCTTTGATGGAGAAAATTTTGACTATTGGAAAGATAGAATTGAGAGTTTCTTTCTGGCCCATGATGCTGATCTGTGGGACATGGTAACTGATGGATACACACACCCAATGGATGGAAGTGGTTAGAAGATAGACAGAAAAATGATGTCTGACCAGCAAAAGCGTGATTCCAGAAACCATCACAAAGCCAAAACAATACTCCTCAGTGCTATCTCATACTCAGAATATGAGAAAATCTCAAACAGAGAGACAACCAAGAACATGTTTGACTCTCTGAGAATGACGCATGAAGGCAACATTCAAGTCAAAGAAACCAAGGCCCTTGCGCCTATTCAGAATATGAGGCATTCAAGATGGAAGATAGTGAATCCATAGAAGCAATGTTCTCAAGATTTCAAATTCTTATTGCTGGACTGAAGGTTCTTGACAAAGGATATTCTACTGCTGATCACATAAAGAAGATCATCAGAAGTCTACCCAAACAATGGAGGCCAATGGTCACAGCCCTTAAGCTAGCCAAAGATCTCAACAAGATATCTCTGGAGGAACTTGTCAGCTCCCTCAAAAGTCACGAGATAGAGCTAGAAGAAGATGAGCCTCAAAAGAAAGGTAAGCCACTAGCTTTAAAATCTAACAAAAAAAATATAATTCTAAGGTTTTGTAGGCTATGGAAGAAATTTTTGATGGATCCTCATCAGAAGAAGATGAATTGTCTCTCCTCTCCAGAAGGGTGAATCAACTGTGGAAGCAGAGACAAAGGAAATTCAGAAATCCTAGGAGATCAGAGAATCAAAATGAATCCTCCTCCAGATACAGAAAGTCTGAGTCTTCCTTTGGACATAGAAGATCTGAAGGTTCTTTAGGACACAGAAAGCCAAATAACAAAGACATCATCTGCTATGAGTGTAATGAGCAAGGGCACTACAAAAGTGATTGCCCAAGGCTTCAGAAGGAGAAGCCCAAAAAGAAGTTCTTCAAGTAAAAGAAGAAAAGCCTCATGGAAACATGGGAAGATTCGGACACCTTTGAAGCTGAGTCAGAGTCAGATGATGAAAGAGAAAACACAACTCTCATGGCAAACGTGTCAGAAGAAAGTGAAGATTATGGTTTAGACTCAAAATCAGACACTGAAGAGGTATTCCCTAACTTTGCTATTAATTTCACTAAAGCTGAACTTGCAGAAAGTCTAAATGAAATTCTGGAAAGGTATCAGCAAATCAGAGTCAAATTCAAGAACCTGAAAAAGGAACTTGTCTCTGACTCTGAAAAGACTGAGAGTCTCAGATTAGAAAATTCTGAGTTAAAAGAAAAAGTTTCAAAATTAGAAAACGATTTGCAAAACTCTCAGAAGGAAATAATCTCATAGACTCCCAGTAACGCTGATGAGATCATCAAAGAATATGATCACAGCTTTCAGAAGTTTCTGGCTAAAAGCATAGATAGAAGCAAGATGGCTTCAATGATCTATGGAGTTATCAGAAATGGAAAAAAAGGGATAGGATATCAAGGTAAGGTATCTACACCTAAACAGGCCATGGACTTAGTCATAAAATGCACACCACTTAAATCACATTTTATATATGGGCACACACATGACATAAAATACACTAGTAGTGATTACTCTGTCAAACCAAAATTCAACCAGAATTTTGGTAAAACTAACAAACCAGGACCCAAAAAGATATGGGTACCTAAGGATAAAATTATATATGTAGCAGATATCTTTAGCAACAAGGCTAAAACACCAGTCATGGTATCTGGACTCTGGCTGCTCGAAGGCATATGTTCCAAAGCCTAGAACTTAAACCTGGAGGCTATGTGGGCTTTGGAGGCAACCAAAGAGGAAAGATTATTGGCTCTGGAATAGTAGGTAATGGAAATCTTCCCTCTATAAATAATGTACTACTAGTTCATGGATTAATGCATAACCTGTTATCCATAAGTCAATTAAGTGATAACGGTTATGATATAATCTTTAATCAAAATTCATGCAAAGCTGTTATTCAGAAAGATGGAACTATCCTTTTTAATGGAAAGAGGAAAAACAACATTTATAAAATAAAACTTTCTGAACTTAAGAGTCAGAACATAAAATGCCTTCTTTCTGTTAACAACGAGCAATGGGTCTAACACAGAAGATTGGGGCATGTTAGTATGAGAAGAATATCTCAGATTAACAAACTCAATATGGTCAGAGAACTTCCTAATTTGAAGTTCAGCTCAGATGCTCTGTGTGAAGCATGTCAGAAAGGAAAATTTTCAAAACCTGCTTTTAAATCTAAAAACGTTATTTCCACCTCTAAGCCATTAGAACTTTTGCACATACACCTATTTGGACCAGTAAAAACTGTGTCTGTTAGTGGCAATAAGTATGGGTTAGTGATCGTAGATGACTATAGCAGATAGACATGGGTAAAGTTCTTAAGACACAAGGACGAGTCACACTCTGTGTTCTTTGCATTCTGTAATCAAGTTCAGATTGAAAAGGATCTTAGAATTGTCAAAGTCAGAAGTGATCATGGTGGAGAATTTGAAAATAAATATTTTGAATCATTTTTTAATTAAAAAGGAATCTTGCATGACTTCTCTTGTCCTAGAACTCCCCAACAAAATGGAGTTGTAGAACGAAAGAACAGAACATTGCAAGAAATGGCCAGAACCATGATCAATGAGACTAACATTGCTAAGATCTTCTGGGCAGAGGCAATTAACACAGCGTGTTATATTCAGAATAGAATCTCCATAAGACCTATTCTGGAAAAGACTCCATATGAATTGTGGAAGAACAGGAAGCCCAACATTTCTTATTTCCATCCGTTTGGATGCACTTGCTTTATTCTGAATACAAAAAATTATTTGAACAAGTTTGACTCAAAATCACAAAAGTGTATTATGTTAGGATACTCTGAACGCTCAAGAGGGTACAAAGTATACAATACATAAACACAGATTGTTGAAGAGTCAATCAGTGTTAAATTTGATGATAAGCTTGACTCTCAAAAGTCAAAGCAGAATGAATTCCTTATAGATATAGAAGTTGAATTCACAGGTACTGAAGACAAATCATAAGAAGATCTCAACAGAGATGCTCCAACAACTTCAGAAAGAAATGCTACAAGAAATCCAGCACCTTCAGTTGATCAACATCAGAAAAGGCTATCCAGAAGAAGCATAGATCACCCAGAAGATAAAATACTGGGAAAGAAGGATGATCCAATCAGAACAAGATCAACATTCAGAAACTCTGAAGAATCCCTCATGGGACTGGTCTCTTTGATTGAACCAACAACAATTGATGAGGCGCTTCTGGATAATGACTGGATTCTGGCAATGCAGGAGGAATTAAATCAGTTCAACAGAAATGGCGTATGGGATATGGTTCCCAAACCAAAAGGATTCAACGTCATTGGAACAAAGTGGGTGTTCAGAAATAAACTGAACGAGCAAGGAGAAGTCATCAGAAACAAAGCACGACTGGTGGCACAAGGTTATAGTCAGCGAGAAGGGATAGACTATACATAAACCTTTGCGCCAGTTTCCAGATTAGAATCTATTAGACTCTTAATCTCATTTGCTATACACAATGGCATCACTCTGTATCAGATGGATGTCAAAAGTGAATTCCTAAATGGCTATATAAATGAAGAGGTATATATGCACCAACCCCCTGGGTTTGAGAATTCAAAACATCCAGAGTATGTTTTCAAACTAAAGAAGTCACTCTATGGTCTGGAACAAGCTCCCAGAGCTTGGTATGAAAGACTAAGTAACTTCCTGTTAGAAAAGGAATTCACCAGAGGGAAAGTGGACACAACCTTGTTCTGTAAGTCATTTAAGAATGACATTTTAGTGTGTCAGATTTATGTAGATGACATTATCTTTGGATCCACTAAACCATCTCTGGGAAGAGAGTTTGCTAAGTGCATGCATGCAAAGTTTGAGATGAGCTTAATGGGGGAACTCAAATTCTTTCTGGGAATTCAAATAAACCAAACTCCAGAAGGAACTTACATTCATCAGAGAAAATATGTCATAGAACTTCTGAAGAAATTTGATCTCTCAGAATGTAAGTCCTCAAAGACTCCAATGCACCCCACGTGCATTCTAGAAAAGGAAGAGGTAAGTAAAAAGGTAGAACAGAAAGTCTACAGAGGTATGATTGGTTCTCTCCTTTATCTGACGGCTTCAAGGCCTGGAATTTTATTTAGTGTTTGCTTATGTGCTAGATTCCAATCAGATCCTAGAGAATCTCACTTAACAACAGTTAAGCGAATTTTCAAGTATCTGAAAGGTACTACTAATCTGGGTTTGTTTTATAGAAAATCCCATGAATTCAGCTTAGTAGGATATTGTGACGCTAACTTTGATGGAGACAGAATAGAATGTAAAAGCACTTATGGAAGTGTGATCGGTGGATCTGGAACTGACTGTTTAACGCTGGTTTCGCGAAATGTCGCGGAAGCAAGAGTCGCCACCGTCTTTTATTTTCTCCAACATGGAAAGGACAAAAGCACAGAAAAATTCCTTATTGAGATTAGTTCTCGGTTCGGGAGGTAGATTTATAGAAAGGGAAGGTGTTAGCACCCTTTCTATCCATGGTTATCCATGGGCTCTTAGATACTTGCTCATTTGTGTTTTCAAAATGTTTGTTTGCTTTTCAAAGTGTGAGTGGGTTTGAAAAAAGGTTTCGTGTAAAGTTTCAGATCGACTCTTGTATCAGTCCTCAAGAGTGTTTGAAAAGTTGTTTTCGAAAGCTTTTTGAAAAGTGTAGGTGTGAAAAGAAGTTTTTTGATTTGTTTTGAATTAGAGCAAGTATCTACGAGTCATCTACCTACCCTAAGGAATTAGCTTGTGTAAATGTCCTTAAAGTAGTGCCATCCTACCATTGAGAGGTAGGTAGCACCACCGTTGGAGGTGTTCAGGTCAATTCGAGGGTTAGGGACAGTGTAGTCACCGGGCAATGGTAAGATACCTTAGAAGCTACCCTTATGCCATTGATCTTTTTATTCCGAGGAAACTATTCCGAGGCAACTTGTTTCGAGGCAACTTGTTCCGAGGCAACCATTCGAGGCAACTAGATCAATGGAACATAAGGACTCACTAAGACATCCTATACTCGACGACCACGTTTCGAGGGGCAAGGCAACAGTGTGATCACCAGAGCAACAATAGGACACCTTAGAAGCTACCCTTATGCCATGTTCATGGACATAAGGACTTACTAAGATGTCCTGTACTCGACGACCACGTTTCGAGGGGCAAGGCAACAGTGAGGCGTACCCTAGGAGTGGTGTGTGAATTGTGTGTCATTTTCAGTTATATTTGTCTTTGTCATGCATTGGTGATCTACGCTTTGATTTTATTTGGGCATTCATTCTTTCATGTGATTAGCAGTTAAAAGGGTGCGGAAAATAAAAATGCGGAAAATAAAGGTCCTACGCTATTACAAGGCGCGGGTCTACATCGCCAAATTAAACCAAGACCCGATTTGAATAAAAGTGCGGAAAGTAAATGTCCTAATTATCTATTACAAGGCTTTGGGACAAATACATTATATCCACAAAAGATATAAAAAAAAAAAGCGAAAAGAAATAAGAATCGAGAGTGCGAGGGCGTTGGACCCTTTAAAGAAATTAAATAGAAATTATAAATTAATTAATGATTAAATAAAGAAAAGAGATTATTTTTATGTTTTTCTGGTATTTTATGAAATAAAGAAAGTTAATTGAAATTAGAAATTAAAATAAAAGCCTAGTTCTAAATTTGTTTTTAAATTAAAAAAAATGTTTAAGTTTTAACCTAATTTATCCTAATTAATTAAATGCCATATTTATTTACAAAATTAATTAATAATAATAATAAGGAGAAAAAGTTATTTATTGAGAAAAGAATAAAGATACTAATAACCTAATTTTTATGTTTTTTTTATAATTATTTTAGAAAAAGACATTAAAGTTAAAAACCTAAATTTAAACTAATTGTTTTATTGGAATTTATTTACAAAAACTATTTAAAGAATTAAAAATAAATAAATAAAACATATTTTTATTTTTTAATGATTTCTGATTTTTTGGTTTTGTGTTATTATTAAGATTAATTTTGGTGAATTAAATAAAACAAAAGAAAAATAATTAAAATAAAAAGAAGAAAAGAAAAATGGAAAAATGAAAGGTGATGCAAACCATGGGGGTGTTGACCCAATTTAGGAGGGAGCACGAAGTCGCGGCAGAAGCGGATCTGGAAGCAGCGGTTGAGTTCGCGGTTGCGCGGCGGAACTGCGATTTGGACGCTTCTCGTTCTTCTGTTTCTGATTCAGAGAGCCAAATTCCAGTCCTGATCTTCACAAAGAATTTTATGGATAAAGTTCAAACAATCAAAAAGAAAATTAAATAGAATAAATGAAATTGAAAATGTTAGAATTTTGTGTTGCTTTATCATGACTCAATGATGTTGTTGTGGTGCTGTCAAGAGGATGATGATTTGTGGTTGCATCAGTTTTGAGCTTGTGTCAACGGTATGAACATGAGCTTGTGTAAGGTTTCTGTTTTGGTTGATGAGATTTTTGTTAAAGTTGGTTCATGGGAAATTGCACGTGAAAAGTGAATTTACAGTGCAACAAGAAGAAAAGTGGGGGTTTCCATCGAGTGGCCTCCGTACATGATTTTGTATAAGAGAATATGAGGTTTTTTTTTGTGGAATTCTTTTGTTTTTTCGTTTTAGAGAGTTCTCTAGGTTGTGTTCTTTTTTTTTTGATCACTTGCATATGCATTATGTAATGTATTTCAATTGGAATTAAGGGCCTTGAAGCCTTGCATTCATACATAAGATTTTGGCATAAACCTCCATTAACAAACTTTTCATCTTTGTACCAATTTTGAATTCTGGCTTGATTAGGCCTTGAAACAAATTTGGGATGTTGTATAATGATGATTCAAAGCTAATCAAGACCAAATATGCCCCTTAATTAACCTTCTTGATTTTTATTTCATTTTAAAGGATTTAAAATGAATTAAATCCAATAAAATCAAATAAAAATGAAAAAATTAATTTTAAAATTTGAAATAAAATGTGGGACACGTGGGAAGCATGGCCAAGCTGATTCAAATGGAAAAAGTGGGCCCCTTTTGTCAAAAATGAAATTTCAAGGATAAATGATTTTGGCCATTTCACAAAAATTTCCCAACTTCTCCAATGCATATCTTGCTCAATTTTGAAGTTATGAACATGTTCTTGGACATTTTGGAAAGGTCTTGAAGTCCTCTAACCAATGTCTTTGGTCCCATGTCATTTTGATTTACCAATCTCAAGTTATGGTCTTTGACTTAAAGTGCCTTTTTGTTGACTTTTGAAAATGACCTATAATGTTGAAATTGATAACTTTTTATGAGAGCATTTCTTGGACTTGGAATGTGAAGATGAATTGTAGGAAATGTCTTCCCCTTCAAGATGAGCATTGGATGGAATTTTTTTGATGAACCATGAAAAAGTTATGCCTTGGTCAAGTTACAATTGACTTTTCAGCTGTCCAAAAATAGAAACTTTTGCATCTTGAGACTTTTTGTGCCATACTTTGAGAATCATGATCAAGCATTGATCAAATGATGTTTGTGGCTTAAAAATAAGATGTTGACCAAAAATTTGACTTTTGACTACCAAATGACCATTTTGCCCCTACAGTTGACTGTGAAGCAATTAGGGTTTTTAACTGTGCAACTTGACCTTGTGAGCCTTGAAACTTGACATGTAGGTGCTTGACAATGTGTATGAGCATATGGGACTTGATTTAGCCCTTGTAAACCTCAACTTCCTTGCAAGAACCAAAACCCTAATTTGACTGGCCTTAGGAGAGTGGTTGACTGAGTAGCCCTTGAGTAGACTTTGAACCATTTGAGGTGATGCTTGGCAAAACTTTGAAGAATGTGGGAGGGAAAATTTTGGGGTACAACAGTTGCCCCTGTTCAATCTTCTTAGACCTGAGGATGTAGATTGGCTTGTGTGCCTTTCGTGATCCGAGGGTGGAAGATGATTGAACACTAGAGTGCCCAGAAATTTGCACTCACATAGTAGAGTATCAACAGTGTGATAGCGAGAATGGGCTTACAGATGCCATTTGGAGAGATGGTGGATAGGAGGATGAGCTTAAAGATGCCATCTGGAAGTGTGAAAGAACCTTGTCGAGAATGGGCTTATAGATGCCATTTGGAAAGATGGTGGATAGGTGAATCTGAATAAGAAATAGAATAGCTTCTGTGTCTGGAGCATATCTAGTATGTGTCTGATTGCTGACGTCTGAATAAATGGTAGAATGACCGCCGTGTCTGGGGTATATCCATGCTGCATGAGTAACAGAATGTCATCCGAATCTGGATCGTATCTGGACTGAACAATAGAATAATATCTGGGATGGAGCATCTCTAAGTTGTCTTTAGAAGTTTGAATCTGAATAAGCAATAGAATAGTGTCCGGATCTGGAGCATCTCTAGGCTATATCTGAAAGGAAATCTGAATAAGTATCAGAACGTCGCCATGCCTGGGTCACATCTGAATTATCTCTAGAAGGGGTCTTGAATAAGCAAAAGAACAGCATCCATATCTGGAGCACTTCCAAGCTATCTCTGAAAGGAAATCCGGAATGAGTATCAGAACGTCGCCATGCCTGGGTCACATCTGAACTATCTCTAGAAGGAGTCTTGAATAAGAAAAAGAACAGCATCCATATTTGGAGCATTTCCAAGCTATCTCTGAAAGGAAATCCGGAATGAGTATCAGAACGTCGCCATGCCTGGGTCACATCTGAACTATCTCTAGAAGGAGTCTTAAATAAGCAAAAGAACAGCATCCATATCTGGAGCATTTCCAAGCTATCTCTGAGAGGAAATCTGGAATAAGTATCAGAACATCGCCATGCCTGGGTCACATCTGAACCATATCTAGAAAGGTGATCTCTGAATAAATAACAGAATAGCCTCCGTGCCCGGAGCATCTCTAAGTTATATCTGAGAAGAAATCTGGAATAAGTATCAGAACATCGCCATGCCTGGGTAACATCTGAACCATATCTAGAAAGGTGATCTCTGAATAAACAATAGAACAGCCTCCGTGCCCGGAGCATCTCTAAGTTATATCTGAGAAGAAATCTGGAATAAGTATCAGAACATCGCCATGCCTGGGTCACATCTGAACCATATCTAGAAAGGTGATCTCTGAATAAACAACAGAACAGCCTCCATGCCCGGAGCATCTCTAAGTTATATCGGAGAAGAAATCTGGAATTAGTATCAGAACGTCGCCATGCCTGGGTCACATCTGAACCATATCTAGAAAGGTGATCTCTGAATAAACAGCAGAACAACCTCCGTGCCCGGAGCATCTCTAAGTTATATCTGAGAAGAAATCTGGAATAAGTATCAGAACGTCGCCATGCTTGGGTCACATCTGAACCATATCTAGAAAGGTGATCTCTGAATAAACAACAGAACAGCCTCCGTGCCCGGAGCATCTCTAAGTTATATCTGAGAAGAAATCTGGAATAAGTATCAGAACGTCGCCATGCCTGGGTCACATCTGAACCATATCTAGAAAGGTGATCTCTGAATAAACAACAGAACATCCTCCGTGCCCGGAGCATCTCTAAGTTATATCTGAGAAGAAATCTGGAAGAAGTATCAGAACGTCGCCATGCCTGGGTCACATCCGAACCATATCTAGAAAGGTGATCTCTGAATAAACAACAGAACAGCCTCTGTGCCCGGAGCATCTCTAAGTTATATCGGAGAAGAAATATGGAATTAGTATCAGAACGTCGCCATGCCTGGGTCACATCTGAACCATATCTAGAAAGGTGATCTCTGAATAAACAACAGAACAGCCTCCGTGCCCGGAGCATCTCTAAGTTATATCTGAGAAGAAATCTGGAATAAGTATTAGAACGTCGCCATGCCTGGGTCACATCTGAACCATATCTAGAAAGGTGATCTCTGAATAAACAGCAGAACAGCCTCCGTGCCCGGAGCATCTCTAAGTTATATCTGAGAAGAAATCTGGAATAAGTATCAGAACGTCGCCATGCCTGGGTCACATCTGAACCATATCTAGAAAGGTGATCTCTGAATAAACAACAGAACAGCCTCCGTGCCCGGAGCATCTCTAAGTTATATCTGAGAAGAAATCTGGAATAAGTATCAGAACGTCGCCATGCCTGGGTCACATCTGAACCATATCTAGAAAGGTGATCTCTGAATAAACAACAGAACAACCTTCATGCCCGAAGCATCTCTAAGTTATATCTGAGAATAAATTTGGAAGAAGTATCAGAACGTCGCCATGCCTGGGTCACATCTGAACCATATCTAGAAAGGTGATCTCTGAATAAACAGCAGAACAACCTCCGTGCCCGGAGCATCTCTAAGTTATATCTGAGAAGAAATCTGGAATAAGTATCAGAACATAGCCATGCCTGGGTCACATCTGAACCATATCTAGAAAGGAATTTTGAATAAGCAAAAGACCAGCATCCATATCTGGAGCATTTCCAAGCTATCTCTTTAATCTTTTTAACGTAGACATGCCCTGGCCGGATGCAGGTATCGAATCCACAATCAATCGCTCACAGACATGCCCTGGCTAGATACAGGAATCAAATCTGGGATTGCGATAGTTGATAGTAATCATCTTTGTATTGACCTTTCCTGAAAAAAGGCAAAACATTAGTTATATGCAATGTCATGGTGCATGGAATACGCGGTGTCATGACGTTTATAACCAATGGGATTGTAGAATGTGATGTTTATATCATGTATGAAAATGTGATGTTTGCGAATGTATTTTTGTCTAGGAAAATAAATCCTTGACGAATGCCGGGAGCTTATCCTGGGCTTATATTGCAAGAATACCGGTAGGAGAAGATAACTCCGTTGGGGAATAAACTTGGCGAATAGATTACTCTGCAGGGAAAAATTACTCTAGCTACCTTGCTGGGGAACAATACTCTGTGGGGGGAGAGGTACTTCGCTGAGATGTTGTATGAGAACTCCGTTGGGGATACCATTGTTGAGTTACGTTTGGGAGGTTTGAGGAATTCCGCTGGGGATAGGAATACTTCGCCGAGGACGATCTTTCCGTGGCAATTAGCTGAGGATAACCCAGTTATAAGCTCTGGCGAGGAATAACCTTCTGGATAAAGACGGGGAGAGATATGCTCTGCAAAGGATAAGCTTCCAGAATCTACTGGGGATAAGCTTCCTACTGGGGAGATGATTTAACTCTCCTGGGGAGACTTTGGACTGTACTGGGAAGGGCTCCGCTGGATGTCTAGATTCTGCCGAGGAACAATCTTAGATCAAGACTGTCGGGGATGCTTGTTGAGGGTGTTTGTAGACTCTGCTGAGGAATGTTGAGATCCGCTGGGGAGAATCCAATGTCCATAAGGCTGACTGAGTAGGCTAATTCTGCTTGGGGAGAGTATGTTGACTTGCTGGCTCACTCTCTGGGGAATTAAGGCATCTTGGTTGTTCTCCAGCTGAACCTACCTTGGTACCTTGGTGGACAGAGCAATTAGATCGCTTAGACGACTCATTATTGCCCCAGTTTCAGTGGGAGAAGGCACCTGTGGGGGTAATTGACAAATCTTCTGGTAGACAGGTGACGAGATGCCAGGACATAGTCGTATGCTTTGATCCCTAATTTTTGCCTGGACCGCCCTTTCGGGTTTTCAGTCCACCGGGATACCCATTTTTGCCCAAGCCGCCTTTTCAGGTTTTCGACTTGCCGGGTGTACAGATTTTTTTTTCATTTCATCCCTTATTTTTGCCCGAACCCTTTTGGTTCGTCGGGAAGCCCTTATTTTTGCCTAGGTATGTCAACCTAGCGGGTCTTTGATTATGCACAGTATTTTTTCGACTATGTCCATGCTCTCAGGATGTAGGGAGATGCCCCTGTTATTGATATTGTGTTGTCGTACCACTAGAAGATGTCTGATCAGGCAAGATTCGTTGTCAGAATGCCCCAGGTGATCCAGATGGAGATTTGCCCCAAGCTGGTAGGCCTTTTGAGAGATTCTCCGAATCTTGATTTAACTGCCCCAGATGATGGACAATGATCATGCCTGCCCCTTGGTTGGGAGTGCTTTTGCCCATAAGATATTCTTCGTGCGAATTTCTTTGCTGTTCAAACAAATAGTCATATGTGCAAGCAATGTTATTTCAAAAATGCAAAGATTATGTCTGTCTTGAAGATTTTGAAAAATGCATTTTTTCATAAAAAACAAGTGAATTTTGTAAATCGTGATGTCAACTCGTTATTTTACCGCAAGCCTTAAGGAGTCAGGATACCTTTCGTAACAGTATGCCTTCGAACTAACCCATGCTTCAGCTAGGACTTTTAAGGGTTGTAGCGTGGCCTGGTTCACGGTTTAAGAAACAAAGGATAAAGGCTCAAATTTTATTTGTACCCACCCGCTCTTCGTGATGTTCTTCAAACCTAAACTCAGCTGATCGTGCATTAGACCTTGTTGCGTCTTTGCTTTGATATACCAGTGATGGTTCGGATACTGATGATTTATTTTGACTAGGCAGTCATTTTCCCTTTTTTTTGTTGAGGGTTTGTATGACCTCTTTCTTTTTTGATTTTATGATCCCTATTTTTTGCCTGAACCGTGTCTTTTGTGATTATAGTCAGCGGGATGCCCCAGTTTTGTAAGTCTCCTTCATAGGTTTTGACTTATTGGGTTTTTATTTTTGAGATATAATGACTGCCTATCCTTATGATTATTCAGAATCATCACTGTCTTCTTTTTTTTTTGTAAGGACCTCTTTGGTGCCATTTGTTATGCACTTGGATCAACTGAGAGAACTACCCTGTCCCAGGTTATGATAAAGGGTTTTAATTTTCGAAAATAAAAACTCCTACTTCTTTGGCTCAGAGGGGTTGGCGAGGGATTATCTTCCTTATAACTCCAGTGTTTAGGGATTGAAACAATGCTTGTACCTCATCAGCGGGGTCTCTTCAAAAGCATACTGTAAAGATCGTGGTATCGTTTTCGTCATCCTCCCTCAAGAGGCTTAGAATTATTAATCGAGTGTTGATCATCAGAAGAAACATGAAAATAATTTGCATATAGTGAATACGAATATATCGCTTCAAAACAGACATATGCGATGCATTAATGAAATAACAACGTTTAACATGAGTAAATGTTTGAACAGTCAAAAGAAAGTTACAACTTGAAAACTCTAATAAACAAAAGTCTTCTAGTCTCAGGGCTTGTTACTTCGACTGGTGCATCTTGTAGGGATGGCAGGAGCATTCAGCCTGGCCCATCTGGGTGAAATCCACAGCTCTTTCATTAATCAGATCTTGGATCTTATTCTTCAGAGCCCAGCAGTCGTCGGTGTCATGTCCTGGACTATCAGAGTGGTATGCACATCTTTCCTCAGGATTGTACTTTAGGGAGGTTGTGTTGAGATTCTTAGGAGGGTCCCTTAATGTCACCAGATTCAACCTCAACAATTGTTGTAAAGCTTGAGACGGTGACACGTTGAGCTTGGTGAACTGCCTTTTAGGCTTGTCTGGCTTGCTCTGATCAGTCCGTCGTTCTTGGCGAGGTCGTTGTTGGACCTATGAAGTAGTAGCAGCTTGGAGAGGCCCGTTCATTAAACCAAACCTTTGACTTCTTGGAGGCTGATTAATGACTTGGTCCCTAACTTTGGCTGGTTGCCTCATGTCTTGATGAAGCTGACTGATCATGGCCCTCAGCTCTCCTTGCTCCCGAGCTAAACCTTGGATGAGAGCCCTTTGCCTCAGCATCTGGGTTTTCAATGTGTCTACCTCAGCTTGTAGACGTTTCAGTCGTTCGTCCTTGTCATCTTCGGGGTTTTGCTGGTCCAGATTCCCCATGAGGAGTGTCCTTAACTCTTCTTGCCCCTTGGATAGGCTTGAGAAGATTTCCTTGAACTGAGTCTCTTGAGCATGAAGACCCTGGTTATCTTGTTGGGAAGTCATTGCTGAAATAAACAGCGACAAAGGTAAGTGACCTGCAAAAGGGATACCTGTAATGCAATGATGTGCATATATGCATGCGATGTTTTCAAGGATCTCGCGGGGTAAACAAAGAAACTTGTTAGAATTGGGATTCGATGGCTTGATTGAAGGAAATTCATATGGTTGACAGTCCTTCTTCAAGAGTCAAGGCTCACCATATCAAGTGGGTCATAGCCCCTGACAACCTTGGCTTAGAGGAAAATAAATCCCCTTTGCCCCTTGCTAGACATGTTGGTTCATCATGACCTGCATCACAAACCCTTGAGATCTTTGAAATGGATTAGTCCTTATGCAGGATGTATGCAATGGTATGATGTTATGCTATGCATGGGGTAACGTAGGTAAATCCTGTTATGAGTCCCAATTAAGGACTATAAACAAAACCTGCGAGAAACTCAGTAAACCCTGTTATGAGTCCCAATTAAGGACTATAAACAAAACCTGCAAGAAACTTAGTAAACCCTGTTATGAGTCCCAATTAAGGACTATAAACAAAACCTGCGAGAAACTCAAGTGTCAGATAACAAGCATGTAAGTAGTCAAGTTGGAAGGCACACAAGTCACACAAGAGAGCCCTTAGAGTTTAGGCCAGCATGGGGTCTAGGTATTACCCTCTTTCAGTTTGTTGGTTCATACCTGTCCTATCAGAAGTAACCGGGTTCTAAGGGTCCCAATATCACTGGATTGCTTTCATTGTTCATCGTTTCGATTTAGCCACTGAACTGGCGACCGAAATATTCCAGGAAAGCAACCCTCAATTGAGTGTAGTATCGAGTATCAACCAACCTCGGACTGCACCAAAGTCAGTTATCTCACTACCCTAAAGAGGCCAAGATAGTTCAATTAAGGTTCCTAAGGTCAGTTGATGCTTCACGACACCACGCGGCAGCCCCGTACTCTCCTTGACATGACTCAAGGGTTACCGGTACTTACCAAAGTGCCACATCAACGTAGCAGACTGTTTCAACCATGTCGGTATACCCCGCACAGTTCCCTCACAGCCTTGTTGCTACTTTCTAAGAAGGTATCCCCAAATTCGGGTTAGGATCTATAGAACTCCCAAGACAGTCCCATAATTTAAAGCAAACAAGTCAAAGCAATTGAAAACACAGTGATCTTAGTCCTAAGGTACACCTCACTTTAAAAGTTTCCCCAGCAGAGTCGCCAGTTCTGTGATCGGTGGATCTGGAACTGACTGTTTAACGCTGGTTTCGCGAAATATCGCGGAAGCAAGAGTCGCCACCGTCTTTTATTTTCTCCAACATGGAAAGGACAAAAGCACATAAAAATTCCTTATTGAGATTAGTTCTCGGTTCGGGAGGTAGATTTATAGAAAGAGAAGGTGTTAGCACCCTTTCTATCCATGGTTATCCATGGGCTCTTAGATACTTGCTCATTTGTGTTTTCAAAATGTTTGTTTGCTTTTCAAAGTGTGAGTGGGTTTGAAAAAAGGTTTCGTGTAAAGTTTCAGATCGACTCTTGTATCAGTCCTCAAGAGTGTTTGAAAAGTTATTTTTGAAAGCTTTTTGAAAAGTGTAGGTGTGAAAAGAAGTTTTTTGATTTGTTTTGAATTAGAGCAAGTATCTACGAGTCATCTACCTACCCTAAGGAATTAGCTTGTGTAAATGTCCTTAAAGTAGTGCCATCCCACCATGAAGAGGTAGGTAGCACCACCGTTGGAGGTGTTCGGGTCAATTCGAGGGTTAGGGACAGTGTGGTCACCGGGCAATGGTAAGATACCTTAGAAGCTACCCTTATGCCATTGATCTTTTTATTCCGAGGCAACTATTCCGAGGCAACTTGTTTCGATGCAACTTGTTCCGAGGCAACCATTCGAGGCAACTAGATCAATGGAACATAAGGACTCACTAAGACATCCTATACTCGACGACCACGTTTCGAGGGGTAAGGCAACAGTGTGATCACCAGAGCAACAATAGGACACCTTAGAAGCTACCCTTATGCCATGTTCATGGACATAAGGACTTACTAAGACGTCCTGTACTCGACGACCACGTTTCGAGGGGCAAGGCAACAGTGAGGCGTACCCTAGGAGTGGTGTGTGAATTGCGTGTCATTTTCAGTTATATTTGTCTTTGTCATGCATTGGTGATCTACGCTTTGATTTTATTTGGGCATTCATTCTTTCATGTGATTAGCAGTTAAAAGGGTGCGGAAAATAAAAATGCGGAAAATAAAGGTCCTACGCTATTACAAGGCGCGGGTCTACATCGCCAAATTAAACCAAGACCCGATTTGAATAAAAATGCGGAAAGTAAATGTCCTAATTATCTATTACAAGGCTTTGGGACAAATACATTATATCCACAAAAGAAATAAAAATAAATGCGAAAAGAAATAAGAATCGAGAGTGCGAGGGCGTTGGACCCTTTAAAGAAATTAAATAGAAATTATAAATTAATTAATGATTAAATAAAGAAAAGAGATTATTTTTATGTTTTTTTGGTATTTTATGAAATAAAGAAAGTTAATTGAAATTAGAAATTAAAATAAAAGCCTAGTTCTAAATTTGTTTTTTAATTAAAAAAATGTTTAAGTTTTAACCTAATTTATCCTAATTAATTAAATGCCATATTTATTTACAAAATTAATTAATAATAATAATAAGGAGAAAAAGTTATTTATTGAGAAAAGAATAAAGATACTAATAACCTAATTTTTATGTTTTTTTTATAATTATTTTAGAAAAAGACATTAAAGTTAAAAACCTAAATTTAAACTAATTGTTTTATTGGAATTTATTTACAAAAACTATTTAAAGAATTAAAAAAAAAATAAAACATATTTTTATTTTTTAATGATTTCTGATTTTTTGGTTTTGTGTTATTATTAAGATTAATTTTGGTGAATTAAATCAAACAAAAGAAAAACAATTAAAATAAAAAGAAGAAAAGAAAAATGGAAAAATGAAAGGTGATGCAAACCATGGGGGTGTTGACCCAATTTAGGAGGGAGCACGAAGTCGCGGCAGAAGCGGATCTGGAAGCGGCGGTTGAGTCCGCGGTTGCGCGGCGGAACTGTGTTTTGGACGCTTCTCGTTCTTCTGTTTCTGATTCAGAGAGCCAAATTCCAGTCCTGATCTTCACAAAGAATTTTATGGATAAAGTTCAAACAATCAAAAAGAAAATTAAATAGAATAAATGAAATTGAAAATGTTAGAATTTTGTGTTGCTTTATCATGACTCAATGATGTTGTTGTGGTGCTGTCAAGAGGATGATGATTTGTGGTTGCATCAGTTTTGAGCTTGTGTCAACGGTATGAACATGAGCTTGTGTAAGGTTTCTGTTTTGGTTGATGAGATTTTTGTTAAAGTTGGTTCATGGGAAATTACAAGTGAAAAGTGAATTTACAGTGCAACAAGAAGAAAAGTGGGGGTTTCCATCGAGTGGCCTCCGTACAGGATTTTGTATAAGAGAATATGAGGTTTTTTTTTGTGGAATTTTTTTGTTTTTTCGTTTTAGAGAGTTCTCTAGGTTGTGTTATTTTTTTTTGATCACTTGCATATGCATTATGTAATGTATTTCAATTGGAATTAAGGGCCTTGAAGCCTTGCATTCATACATAAGATTTTGCCATAAACCTCCATTAACAAACTTTCCATCTTTGTACCAATTTTGAATTCTTGCTTGATTAGGCCTTGAAACAAATTTGGGATGTTGTATAATGATGATTCAAAGCTAATCAAGACCAAATATGCCCCTTAATTAACCTTCTTGATTTTTATTTGATTTTAAAGGATTTAAAATGAATTAAATCCAATAAAATCAAATAAAAATGAAAAAATTAATTTTAAAATTTGAAATAAAATGTGGGACACGTGGGAAGCATGGCCAAGCTGATTCAAATGGAAAAAGTGGGCCCCTTTTGTCAAAAATGAAATTTCAAGGATAAATGATTTTGGCCATTTCACAAAAATTTCCCAACTTCTCCAATGCATATCTTGCTCAATTTTGAAGTTATGAACATGTTCTTGGACATTTTGGAAAGGGCCTGAAGTCCTCTAACCAATGTCTTTGGTCCCATGTCATTTTGATTTACCAATCTCAAGTTATGGTCTTTGACTTAAAGTGCCTTTTTGTTGACTTTTGAAAATGACATATAATGTTGAAATTGATAACTTTTTGTGAGAGCATTTCTTGGACTTGGAATGTGAAGATGAATTGTAGGAAATGTCTTCCCCTTCGAGATGAGCATTGGATGGAATTTTTCTGATGAAACATGAAAAAGTTATGCCTTGGTCAAGTTACAGTTGCCTTTTCAGTTGTCCAAAAATAGAAACTTTTGCATCTTGAGACTTTTTGAGCCATACTTTGAGAATCATGATCAAGCATTGATCAAATGATGTTTGTGGCTTCAAAATAAGATGTTGACCAAAAATTTGACTTTTGACTACCAAATGACCATTTTTCCCCTACAGTTGACTGTGAAGCAATTAGGGTTTTTGACTGTGCAACTTGACCTTGTGAGCCTTGAAACTTGACATGTAGGTGCTTGACAATGTGTATGAGCATATGGGACTTGATTGAGCCCTTGGAAACCTCAACTTCCTTGCAAGAACCAAAACCCTAATTTGACTGGCCTTAGGAGAGTGGTTGACTGAGTAGCCCTTTAGTAGACTTTGAACCATTTGAGGTGATGCTTGGCAAAACTTTGAAGAATGTGGGAGGGCAAATTTTGGGGTACAACAGGAAGCTTCCAGTTTCTGGGAGAAAATATGATCTCATGGACCAGCAAGAGACAGTCCACAATAGCACTATCAACAACAGAAACTGAATACATAGCAGCTGCTGGATGTAACACACAAATGCTCTGGATAAAAAGTCAACTTGAAGACTTCAACATATTTGAGAGTAACATTCCTATCTTTTGTGATAACACTTCAGCTATATATCTCAGTAAGAATCCTATTTTGCATTCTAGGGCTAAACATATAGAAATAAAACATCATTTTATTAGGGACTATATTCATAAAGGAATTATTACGTTAAAATTTATTGACACAAACCATCAATGGGATGATGTATTTACAAAACCTCTTTCTGAAGATAGATTCAATTTCATTCTGAAACATCTCATCATTAAATTATGCCCAGAATAAAATGTTTTATTTACATATCTTAACCCTTAGAACTTTATTATTTTCTGTGAACAACTGATCAACCTGTCTTCAGAGTTTAGAAGTACAAATTGCCTCAGAATCTATCCATGAATATTTGAACGTTTCATTTCAAGGATAGAAGCGTGCAGTTCACATCATTAAACACTTGTCATCCTCTCACCAGCTACCTTCTGAGGCTGAACACGCGTTCAATTTCTGAAGGGTCCAAGGCTCTGATTGGATGCATTAAGACACTTGTCAGTGGTAAACCGTTCAAATATCTTTCCGAATCCCCTAATCTTAGGTTTCATTAATGCATATAATCATTACATTGTTTTCTTACTTACTGCTTACGTTTTCCAAAAACCTATTTAAACTCAAATTCACTATTTCATTCATTCACTTTTACTATCTTCTCTATTCACTCTTGTTTCAAGTTTCGTTTTAAAAAAAACCTTTTCATCTTCTCCAAACAAACCTGTGTGAACAATGGCTTCTTCATCAAACCTCAAAAATCTCAGTGCTCCTGAATCTGCATCAATGAAACAATATGAAGAACCCATTAGGACGCTTCTCACTCCTGTTGATAACCTGGAAGTTCTCTCAGAACTGATAATTGATTTTGAGAGTCTACAAGAAAATGGGTTTAATATCTATGAAGACGTGACTGCTCAAGGTTGGAACAAGTATTTTGACTGTCTGATGGGTCCAACGGTTCCCATTCTCGATAAATAATTCTAGATTCACGCTACATCTTCCAACCACCAGGTTACTTCTTATGTTATGGGAAAGAAAATCGTGATTACATAAGATCTTATTGGGAAGCTCATTGGATACAATGGCGGTGGAGTCAGATGCATAGATATGGCAGATAGATGTTCTGACCTAAAATCAATTGCCAAGGAAATTTTCACTTCTGGTCAACCATCAAGCAAAATCAGAGATTTGAAGGATCATCACAGAATATGGGCCAGAATCATTATGGGATTATCAACCACAGGAAGCCCACAAGCTCTCTTGATTACATCAACATTGATCAGCAGTTTCTAATTTATTTCATTACAAAGAAGACAAAGATTAATCTTCCACACTTGCTCTTCAACCATCTCAGAACAAGTGTGAAAGAGACCAGAGAAGAAGAAAGAACTAAGAGGGATTAGATTCCCTTAGGAATACTGATATTAGATATTCTAATAGAAAACAAGCTGATAGCATATCTGACAGAGGCTCAAGAAATAAGCACTTTGGAAGCAACTGCTGGGAAGCCTCTGAACGCAAAGAATCTGAAGAAAATGAAGATCATTGAGAACATTCAGAAGGAACCAACTATTGCTTCTCATGAGACCATTAATTCAAGGAGGATACCTCTGAAGGATTTTCCTCTATTCTCTGAGATAGACAGCAACCCAGAAGTCATAGTCAGATACCTTGAATCCCAACTCACCACAACCAGAAAATAGACACACTCTCTCTCTCCACCTTTTGAAAACCCATCCTCTGTAATTCCTGAACCAGAAACTTAACACACCTATACAAACCAATCTGAAGACTCTCCTTCAGATTCTGATACCACAATCCAAATTCCTGGAATAATAGAACCTCTTGTGGTCCGCATGCCCCTCACTATTCATGACATTCCAGAAATTCCTTCATCCCTTGAATCCACACCACCAAACTCCCCTAACAGACCAATTCTAAATCCTGACTCTCCCACTCTTTCACCCATCAACCATCCAGCTGACAACCTAAGAATTATCATTGATCCACTAGTGCTGGACAGACTAGCTTCCACCTCTCGCAAAATTGCCATTCCCAAACCTAAACCAAAATCAGATGTTGGCAACAGTCTGTTGATTTTTGAAACAGAAATGCAGGAATGAATCAATTCTTTGAAGCAAGCAAGCCTAGAGATT
Organism: Vicia faba; assembly: GCA_948472305.1. Lineage (NCBI taxonomy): Eukaryota > Viridiplantae > Streptophyta > Magnoliopsida > Fabales > Fabaceae > Vicia > Vicia faba. The sequence goes on from CATIWC010001650.1 coordinate 156,143, forward strand.
TCTGATCCTGCTGCTTCTGACTCTCTCTGGGAAAGATTCAGAAAATGGCTCAACATTGAAACTCTGAAGCTGAAGGAATTGGGTTATGAAAGAGTTCAGCAGAACTTCAGTGATCAGCTGAAAGCTTTTCAACATCAAGTTCTGAGTCAATGGTGCAAGAAAGAAATTCTTCTGTTGGATAATGATTCCTGGAAAGAGAATCATCCTTCAGAAGTTGCTGAACCAGATTCAGATAGTCTCTCCCTGACTACTGCTCCAGAAGATATGATTATAGCAGAAGAAGCTGCAGAATGTTCTGAACAGCATGCAACCCCTTAAGAGACACCAGCTTCCTCTCTAGTCATGTAAACTCTGGAAGAGTTGAAGAAAGAGAATGCTTTAATCCATGCAAGAATGGACAAGTAAGAGGATACGAACAAAGAGATCAAAGGAATTCTGGATAAACAAGAAGATACTACAAAGGAAATCAAAGATATTCTAGATAAGCAGGAAGAGTCAAGCACTCAGATCAAGAGCTTGTTGGAAGCGTTGTTCACACACCTTCCCCCTCCTTCTTAGATTTTTTTTTTAAAACTGTTTATCTGTAATTTTTATCTTTACCTCCTTGTTTCTGAAACTTATCATTACATTATGTTTTTAATATAATTCATCTTTTTTACTCTGATTATATTTCTTTTTGATACTTGACAAAAAGGGGGAGAAAGTAAGATATTTTCAATAACAGTATACCGGGACAAAAGTCTCAAACATTCTGAATTATTTAACCTCTACTTTCTGAAAAGTTTGAACAGGAACAAATTCTGATAGGAGATGCAGCAAAAGCTCTAACGAAAAGGAACTTCAGGGAAGTAATCAACTCAGGGGGAGTCTCTCTTAAACTTTTGTTCTCTATTTTTCATTGAAAATTCTAGTTTTTGTCATCATCAAAAAGGGGGAGATTTTTAGAACATAGTTTGATTCTACAACCCTTAATTAGAGTTTTGATGATAACAAATACAAAGAACAAATATGCACCCTAAAAATTATGTTATTTTGTATGCAGAAGTTCTGACCAAAGCAGTATCAGAAGTTAAGCTATAGAAACCACACGCTGAAAGTAATCTAAATTTGCGCTGAAGAATGATAATCATAACGTGCGCTTAAGTGAAGTAAACTCTGATTCTGAACAGGAGGAATATAAACTAAGACATCAACATTCTGAAGCATCAGCAGCAGGCAAGGATGTAAGATTCTGAAGTGTTACTTTACAATCAAGACAACATCAATTACAACGACTTCTTTCAGACAGGATCTTCTCAAAATGGAAACTGCATTAATGACCATTATCACGCTTAAAGTTGGACATAATTCCATTTCCTATAAATACAAGCTGAGAAATCAAATTGTTAACAATTTTCCAACACTACTGCTACATACAATTCAAAAATGCTGAAAGCTTACTCATCCATATTCCACGCTCTAAATTTGTGTAAAATATCACAGTTGTGATAACTGTTTTTGTAACGAAAAACAACTATACACAGTACTCTTGTATCTTTGATTAAGAACAGTTTTCCTTGAGATTAACCGGATTGTGGTTGTACTCAAGAGGACTTGACAGTTGTCAAAGTAGTGATTGTAATAATTGAGATTAGTGGATTAAGACCTCGTTGGAGAGAGGCGAAATCACCTTGATGGGTGGACTAGAGTAGTTTGAGATCAAACGAACCAGGATAAAAATACTGTGTCATTACACATTTGATCTCAAGTTTTCAATTCAACCCCCCCTTCTTGTGTTTTTCACTTCTTCACTAGTCAATAAAGCTTGAGAAATTCAAACCTCACCATTGAAGTTGTTTTGAAAGAAATGGCATGGCAAGGTTTATTTTGGTTCACAACATTTCAAAGTTATAAAAATTGATTCAAAAGTACAAGGGGTTGACTGAAGAAGTTGTCATGGTTGGACAAGGTCTTGTTCCCATTGGTCACAAGTGCATTTTTCTCTCAATTCTCAAGATATAGAAGTGGTTTTGGTTGCTATGAGTTCTCATTATCATCCTCAACAACTTCTATTTACAAAGCAAGAGTGTTGAAACAAGAAGGTTGTTCAAAATTGTCAAAGTTCCTCAAAGCATTTTCTTGATCTAGGAGTTAGGGTTTTGAACTTCAAATAAGTATATCTTGCTCATATTTTGGTATTTTTGAGTGATTCCAAAGACATACTTCTCTTCAAATGGTTATTAACAAATAACTTCAAAATTTTCAAGGATTTTTCATGTGGAAGAAACTTGATGATGAAGAAAGATTACAAGTCCTCCAGATGAACCCCCAATTTCTCATGTGTGACTTCAGATGATAATAACTTGGTCAATTTTTATCATCTTGCCCCCACTCTTTTTCCACAATGATCTTGAGGATCTGAAATTTATTCCTTCTTTTATATGAAAAGTGAGAAAATGGATGGAAGATTCTCTAAGGATGCAAAAGATTATGGGTCATTTCATGATTTTTTGCCAACTTCAACAATTCATAACTCTCTCAATTTTTGGATATTTTGAATGTTTTAAGTTTCAAAATGTCATTCAAGAGGTCTATTTCATGCCATATTTTTTGGTCAAGAGAAAATTATAAGTGGAAAGCCATGTTTGGATGAAAAACATTATAGGTCACTTTTGAAGAAAAATTTGAAATATTTCTAAGTATGGAAAGTCAACTTTTTCCCCCAACTTTGACTCAATGCAACTTTCAGCTCAAGCATCCATTTGATTCCATTCTTTTTCCATTTCAAAGATTATAACCTCATCTTTCTAAAGCATCTATAATCATGCCCTAAGACCCCTTGAGCTGAGAATGCCATTGATTTGAACTTGGTAACTTGAAACTGAAGTTTCTTCAAAAGTCAGAATTTGAAATCATTGATTTAGCTTCTAAACACTTTGTTTCTGCATGTTTTTTCGTCTAAACATGCTTAGTGAACTTCCTGAAGTGATTAGCATAGAAAAACGCGTGTTTTGGATGAGTTTTGATCAAATTAGAAGTCACACTTTTCTTGTTTGCAACTTCACACAATTTCCCTCCAAACTTCATCATTTCAAATGCTTGAACATTCCATTTGATTCCCTATAAATAGAGGGTCATCCCCCATTCATTTCCTCAAGCTCGAATAGCCAGAATCACCCTGCCAAACTTGCTCCATAACTCAATTTTCTGTAACTTTGAAATCATTGTTCAAGCCTTTTTCAATCCAATTTTTCTATCAATTCACCTTCGTTGATCTTCCCTGAAGCTAACTGTGATACGGTGGAAGAACCGACTGTTAATACTGGTTTGCGTTTTTTGTTCCCATGGGATCTTAGGTACTTGCTCATTTTGAAATTGCTCGTGTGTGCTTGTTTTTAAAAGTTTTGTTTTACTTCGTATTAACCCTTGTTTCTGTCCTTAAGAGTGTTACGAAGTTGTTTTTGAAAACTTTGTTTAAAAAGTGTTGGTTTGAAAAAGTTTTTGTTTGTTTGAGCAAGTACCTAGGAACTAATATACCTACTCGAAAAAGGTCTTTTCGTTTTCCCTTTAGACAATGCTATCCCATTATTGAGAAATAGGTAGCATCGTCGTTGGAGTTTTTTAGGGACATTCGAAGGGACAGATACGATCACAAAAGCAATGTTAGGAAATGTTAGTAATCATCCTAAAGCCTTAAAGATCTTTTTCCGAGGCAACATCCGAATGGGTCATTTTAGATCTTTCGGAGCTAGAGGACAACCATTAACAAACCCTAAACTTTATGACCATTTACCGAATGCAACCGGAGTGGAGTAAACCCTAGGAGTGAGCATGTGCGAGTGTATGTCTTCAGTTAATTTATCTTTCCACATTTAAGGTTTTCTACTGTATTAATTTTCAGTTAGTCTTTCCATACAATCCTATTAACATACATCTAAGCAGTTTATAGTTTATGGAAATTAAAGCGAGAAAGTTAAAGTCCTATCTATTACAGGACTTTTGCAGATACATAATCATTTTGACCGAAAATAAAGATGCGGAATTGAAACCCTAATTACTATTACAAACTCGGAGCAGTTACAATAATAATAAAAAGGAAATTAAAGACTGCACGCGGCGAATTAAATGCGAGAATAATTAGCAAAACCTAAAAGATCTAATTAAAAAAAGATTTAGGTTATTTTTGAGAAAAAATTAATTAGGTTATGTACAAAATTAAACCCTAATTCTAATTATTTTTAATTATGAAAAGAATTAAATTTCCCTAATTTTAGTTAAACTAATTAATTAAAGAAATAAAATATTTTTATGAAAAAATGATTTTTGAAGTTTTTTTGATTTTTTTGATTAAATGATAAAAAATGATTTTTGTGTTATTTGTAAAAAGAAAATAATTAATGAAATAATAAAAAAGAATTAAAATAGAAAAGAAAAGAGATGGGCCTGTTAGAAGCAATCCAGGGGGTGTAGCACTGAATTTGTTAGGCCCATTCCTTGCTCAGCCCAGTCATCATGCTAGATCCAGTGTGATACCCTTTCTGATGGTCCATGGTATGACTTAAGCGTTGGGCGTTGGATCTGGATTGATGATGAATCCAATGGCTGGATGGTTGGAGCGCATGATGGACGCTTGGAACGTCTATGCATAGAACTTGCAGTTAAATGTTGAGAAAATAACAAAATGCTGGGACCTAGGTTCGAACCCAGGTCCTCCCACTCAATACCACGCACGCCTTGCCATCTGGGCTACATGTTTTATTTGTCAATATAATAACAACAATATATATTATATAAAACAAAATGGATAAAACAGAAAAAATAAAAAGCGCGCGCGTGATTCAAAAAAGCCAATGGTGGTTAGCCACGTTAGCTTCTTCTTCCCCTGTCTGTCGTTTTAGGTGTGATACCTTTACCTACAGACAAACTTCTGTTACTATAACCCTGTAAATTTCAAAAATTCACAGCAGGCATGATAAATCAATTGTGAGTACATAGATTAATTCGTCTTGATCTCACGAGCATCATGGTACCCTTTTCTTGGGCCAATTTAACTTGTATAGAAAAACCCTAAAACGAGAAAGCAAACCCTAACAATGGAAATTATGAGTACAGGCACTGAAACATCAAGTAAACCATTCAAACTATTGCAAATATGTCAATGAACACAAATATATCATTAGAACTTGTTTATGATGCAAGAATCATTGTAATCGAATTTGAAGAAAAAAAAGCAAACCGTGTGAAGTCTATGGGGCGATTCTGGGCGTGAGGATGCGTAAAACTGATCGTGTTAGCTTCAGAGAGGCTCCAGGAAACAATTAAGAGTGTTGAAATGCTTTGAATTGCCCTCTAGGTTGGAAATCGATCCACACCTTTTCTTCAAAAATTTGAGTTTTGTTTGATGCCTTGCACGACCTCAATCCCTATTTTTTTTGGATTGGTTGTGTTCTGTATATGTACTAGGATAAATTAGGTTAACAAAAACAAATTGTATCTTTGAAAATCATGGAGATTTGATATGATTTTGCTCCTTGTATGATATCTTTCTAAATCCCTCCAAGTCATGCCAATTTTTATTCAATTTTCCTTGATTTGATTTGGTCTGATTAATCCAACTTGAATTGATTTGATTCCTACAAAAAAATCAAATTAAATTCAATCTTTTATGTTTTTTGCCATTTATTTGATTTAATTTGAATTTTAAATAATAAAGAATCAAAATCAAAATAAATAATGAAGAAAATAATGTGTTGATGCTGATTTGGGTCGTTGACCATGTTTCCAACAAGCTTTAATCATGAAAAGCTAGGCTCATTTGACAAAAAATGCACTTTTGAGCACATTTGACTTTTGGCAATTTTGCAAAAATGGTCAACTTTGACAAGGCATATCTCCTCCAATTTTAACCATAGAGAGGTGTTCTTTGACTTTTTAGAAAGATTAGGATGTCCCCTAAACAAACCTTTTGGTTTCATCTCAATTGGGTCTTCCATGTTCATGTAAGAAGCTTTGACCCAAAAGGTGTTTTTGTTGACTTTTCAAAAGGACCTATAATGTAGAAATTCATATCTTTTGATGAGTGCATATTTTGAACTTGAGGGATGAAGATGAATTGTAGGTAATTTCATCCTCTTCACAATTAGCCTTGTATGAAAAATTTCTAATAAAGTATGAAGAAGTTATTCCTGGTCAATGTTTGGTTGACTTTTCTCGAGAAACCCTAATTTAGCAACTTTTGGGTTTTAATGAGTTTGGGGGAATTCCTTGAGGAATCATGATCAACAATTGATAAAATGATGGATGTCTCTTCAAAATGTTGATGTTGACCAAAAATCTTGAAGTTTTACTGTATGTGGACCATATTTGACTTTTGACCTAATATAGTTGATTTTCAGGCATCTGGGCAATTGACTGAGAAAACTTCTTGTGCAAGGCATAAAACTTGACATGGATGATCTTGAGAACATATTGGGACCATGGAAAGAATTTGGGACCTTTGTATTTCCCACACCCTGATGTAAATGGAAACCCTAGTTTGAGGTACATTGCCTTAGGAGAGAGTTTGTCTGGTCAACTCTTGGGCATCCTTGAGCAAGTTGAGGACCTCAATGGGCATGTCTTGAGTGAAATGAGAGGGAAAATTTTGGGATACAAAAATTGCCCCTGTTCAATCTTCTTAAACTTGAGGATGTAGATTGGCTGTCTTCCTTTCGTAATCTGAAGGTGGAAGATGATTGAACAATAGAGTGCCTAGAAATTTGCACTCATCTGAGATGGTGCTGGACTGTGTAGGTAGTATCAGGAATGGGCTTACAGATTCCATTTGAAGGAGATGACGGAAGGTCACCGGAGATGGGCTTAAAGATGCCATCTGGAAGATATGGCGAGGAATCGTTGGAGATGGGATTAAAGATGCCATCTAGAGGATGTTGATTTCCCGAGATATTCCTTTGATGAGAATTATTGTTCCTGTCATTAAGGAGGAATCTGCTGAGGAATATCGGTCTCTGTCTTGGGAGAAATGAAATTTTAGGAACTTCAGTTGTCCTTTACTCTACTGGGGAATCATCTCTTAGTCGAGGAGATGAAAATGAAATGCTATCTGGTCGTGCTCCAGGCCTTACAGTGATTTGCTGAGGATAATAAGACTGACTGATATCTGGTCGTGCTCCAGGTTTTACAGTGACTTACTGGGGAGATGATTAAACTTGCTATCTGGTCATGCTCCAGGCTTTGCAATGTCAAAAACTGTTATCTGATCATGGTCCAGGCTTCAGAGGGAACTAAGTGGTTATCCGGTCGCATCCGAGTTTCAACTTGAATTTAAGGCATACTAACATCTGATCATTTCCAGGCTTCAATAGCAATTGGCCGAGTAAACTACTATCTGATCGAATTCCAAGCTTCGCAGTACCTCATACTGTTATCTGGTTGTGCTCCAGGTTTTATAGTGTCTCTTGCCGCTATCTGGTCGTGCTCCAGACTTCATAGTGTCTTATACCATTATCTGGTTGCGCTCCAGGTTTCACAGTGTCTCTTACAGTTATTTGGTCATGCTCCAGGCTTCAGTAATTTAGGGAAATTAAGTTGTTATCCGGTCAGTTTCCGGGCTTCATAGTTTTTTTAACTGGAATAGAAATCTTAGTATCAATTTGACTGAACCAGGGAAAGGTCTCGAGTTGTATTCAACTGGGAGAGAAATCTTAGTATCAATTTGACTGAACCCGGGAGAGGTCTCGGATTAACTTTGACTGGCATATAAATTAGGGGAATTTTAGCGGCAATCGATTGACCCAGACGGAAGTCATAGAACATCTTTAACTAGAATAAAAACCTTAGTGTCGGTTTGACTGAACCAGAGAAAATCTTGAAAAGTGTTGGAATATCTTCAACTGGAATAGAAACCTTGGTGTCGGTTTGACTGAACCACAGAGAACTTGTGAGAACTTGATTGCATCTTTCCCTGAAAGGTAAAGAGTTAGTCGTATGTATTTTCATGATATATGAAATGTATTGAGTAATGATGTTCTCAAAATAAATGAGATTGTGATGTATAATATGTATGCACATGCCATGATGTATGGATATGCAATGCTATTGTGATATTCTCTAGCTGGGGAAAATAAATCATGGACTATTGTTGGAGAGTATAAGGAGTTGAGTTCTTCGTTTCCGCTGGGGATAGTTACTGAAGATGATTAGCTGGGGATTTACATCCATTCTTCTTGAGAACATTCTGCCGGAGGAAACTCTTTCTGAGAATAATCCTGCGGGGGAATGACTCTGTGGGGAAGAGAGATACTCTGTTGGAAGATCTGCTGATTTGGAGAAATAAACTCAGTTGGGGATGAAATTCCATTGCTGGAGAGAAGCGCTCTATTGGAGATTGAGCTTCCGTTGTGAGAGAAATAAACTATGCTCGGGAGATGGCTTTATAAACGTCTCATGGTAATAAAACTCGACTGGGGAATGCAGATATCAGCTTTCTGAAGGAACCTGCTGGGGAAGGAATTCTTGCTTGGGGATACATAGGTTGGACCTTGGTTGTCCTTATTGTGTGGGGAATATAAATATCACGGGCGTGTATGTGATAGTGACTTTGCTTCCAACTATCTCTGCCCCTTGTACCATGCTGGAAAAAGTACATGCGGAGATTTTGTGGATAGATCTATGTTGTGATTGTACTTAAACATGTATTTAATGAGTGTCAAGATGACATCCGTCTCTGGATCGTATTTGAACTGTACTTGAAACATGTGTTGAATGAGTTTCATAGTGACATCCGTCTCTGGATCGCATCTGAACTGTACTTGAAACATGTGTCGAATGAGTGTCAGAATGACATCCGTCTCTGGATCGTATCTGAACTGAACTGTTTCTAGAAGAGAAATCTAGAATAAGTACCAGGATAACATCCATCTCTGGATCGTACCTGAATTGTTTCTCAATGTATGAAAATCTTGAATAAGTAGGAGAATGACATCCGTATCTGGATCATATCTGAACCATTTCTTGATGTATGAAAATCTTGAACAAGTAGCATAATGACATCCGTATCTGGGTCGTATCTGAACCATTTTTCGATTTTGAAAATATTGAATAAGTAGCAGAATGACATCCGTATCTGGATCGTATCTGAACCGTTTCTCGATGTATGAAAATCTTGAATAAGTAGCAGAATGACACCCGCATCTGGATCGTATCTGAACCGTTTCTCAATTTTGGTGCTCTTGATGAATGTTGATTAAGGTATAAGTCTTCCACTGATAGATAGGTAACGGGACATAGTCGTACATTTTAAATCCCTAACTTTTTCCTGGACTTCCTTTCGGGTTTTCAGTCCACCGGGATACCTTTTTGCCCAAGCCGCCTTTTCATGTTTTCGACTTGTCGGGTGTACAGATTTTTTTCTTTTCTTATGTATATCCCTAAATTTTGCCCGAACCCTTTTGGTTCGCCGGGATTCCCTTATTTTTTCCTAGGTGTCTCAACCTAGCGGGTCTTTTTTTTCATGCGTAGTATTTTCCGACTATGTCCACGCTTTCAGGATGTAGAGAGTTGTCATTATCCATAGTGTTGTGTTGTAGTACTGTTAAAAATGTTTTCTTGATGGCACATGATTCGTTGCTGGAATGCGTGCATAATGCCCCAAGAGATTCAGATGGAGATATGCCCCTGGTTATTTGGAACTTTTGGAGAGACTGCCCCAGGTGTGTTTAGACATCATGCCATGCCCCTTGCTTATGGAAGACCTGTTATTGGAAGTGTCTTTCCCACTGAGGTGATTTTGTCCATTGAGAGGATGTTTGTTCATTAAATATCCATTGTGCAGATTTCTCTTCTATCAAACAATTATTCATATGCAAACAATGTCATTTAAAGAATGCAAAACTCATGTCTGTCTTGAAATTTTTTTGAAAATGTGTTTTGTGTAGTAAAACGAAATTTGCAAGAATGTGATATCAACTCAGGATTTGTAACAAAGCCTACAGGAGTCAGGATACCTTTGTAACAGTATGCTCTCAAACTAACCCATGCTTCATCTAGGACTTTTAAGGGTTATAACGTGGCCTGGTTCACGGTTCAAGAAACAAAGGATAAAGGCTCAAATTTTATTTGTACCCAACCCGCTCTTCATGATGTTATTCAGTCCTATGCTCAGTTAATTGCGCGTTTAGATCCCGATTGAGTCTGGAATCTTTGCTTTGATACTTGGTGATGATTAAGAAATTGAACATTTTTTTTGAAAGGGCAGTCATTTTTGTAATCTTCTTTTTGTTGAGGATTTGTAGTAACCTCTTTTTTTTGGTTTTCGTTATCCCTTCTTTTGTCTGAACTGTTTCTTTTATGATTACAGTCAGCGGGATGCCCCGATTTTTCTCTTAAGTCTCCTTCATAGGTTTTTACTTAATGGGCTTTTATTTCGAGAGATAATGACTGTCCGTCTTGACGATTATACGGAACCATCACTGTCTTTTGTTTTGGAAGGACGTCTTCGATGCCATTCATTGTGTACGAAGCGGTAGATTGTGACTGAATGCGCCTCTGAATTAACTGAGGAAACTACCCTGCCCCAGGTTATGATTAAGGGTTTTAACTTGTGTGAAAATAAAAACTCCTACTTCTTTGGCTCAAATGGGTTGACTAGGGATTATCTTCCTTATAACTCCACTGTTTAGGATTTGAAACAATTTTTGTACATCGTCAGCGGGGTCTATTCAAAAGCATACTGTAGAGATTGTGATATCATTTTCGTCATCCTCCCTCTAAGGCTTAGAGTTTTTAATCGAGAGTTGAATATCACGAAAAGGAAGTATAGAGAAGTTTAAGCATAGTGAAAACATATTAATTCAAGACAAACATGTGTAATGCATTAATGAAATAACAAATTTTTGACATGACAATAATTGTTCGAATAAACAAAGAAAATACAACTTGAGAATTTAAATGAACAAAAATGCTTTCGATCCTAGCCATGTTTTGGCAGGGGAGCAGTGATCACGTTGGGAGTCTCTGGAGGGTAGAATTATATCTCCTTGGCATCAATCATACTCTGAATCTTGTATTTCAGCATCCAACAATCGTTAGTATCGTGCCCCGGGATGTCAGAATGATAAGCACACCTTGCATCCGGATTGTAGTTAGGAGAAGAAGTCTTAGGGTTCAGATGAAGGTTTATCACTGTAATCAGATTCATCTTCAACATGTGTTGCAATTCTTGTGACAATGGCAAGTTGATTTGGGTGAACTGTCTAGCTGGCCTTTCTGCTATTGGTTGATTATTTGTTTGCTGAACAAGTGCAGGTTTGGGAATCATAACAGCCCCTACCGCCGGACAGTTCTCGGTTCGATTCTGATTCTTTTGGTTATAGACGGCATTGACTTCCTTTTTACCTACAAACAGCTTCCTTTCAGCACTAGAAGAGGCATCCTTCTGAATTTTTCCACTTCGGATTCCAGCTTCCACTCTTTCTCCTGTTAAGATCAGTTCAGTAAAACCCACCGATGAACTTCCAATCAGATGGTTGAAGAATGGCCCAGTCAAAGTTCCCAGAAACATATCCACGAGCTCCCTGTCATCCAAGGGAGGTCGAACTCTTGCAGCCAAATCTCTCCACTTCTGAGCATAATCCTTGAAACCCTCTTTCGAACCCATAGACAGATTTTGGAGTTGTGTACGGGTGGGAGTGAAGTCTGCATTATACTGATATTGCTTATAAAATGCAATATCAAGGTCTTCCCAGTTACGAACATTGGCTCTTTCCAGCTGATAGAACCAATCCAGTTGTGTTCCAGACAGACTGTCTTTGAAGAAGTGAACCCACAAGTCTTTGTTAGCAGTATGAGGTTGTATCTTCCTCACATAGGAACAGAGATGCACTTTAGGACAAGAGACCCCATCATACTTAGAAAATACGGGTGCCTTGAATTTTTGGGGGATGACAACCTCGGAGACCAGACCCAACTCTTCAAAATCCAGACCAGGAACCTTCTGGATTTCCATAGCACTCAGACGCTCTTCGAACTGCTTATACTTTTCATCAGCTGGAGGGTACTGCTCCTCATCAGTTTCATTGTCAGACTCTTTAGTACTAGGGTCCTCTTCTCTGGCTTAACCCTCTTGATTCTCTCCCTTTTTAGATGAAAAAGCTAAATCAATAACCCGTCTTGGCGGCCCTCTGAACCTTCTGCTCATATGTGCCACACCGGCTGTCCTCTTGGTCTTCTTAGTGTTCTTCTTAACAACTAGAGCCTTCAGCTCTTCCTGTCCTTTGGCCAGAGCCACAATCATTTGCTGGAACTACATGTTCTGAGTTTGAAGATCTTTCACAGTTTGTTCAAGAGCCATTGCTGAAATAAACAGCGGAGGAGATGAGAAACCTGTTATGAATCTTGTTATGCAATGATATGTATGATATGTATGCAATGTTTTCAAGGGTTCTTAAAGGCTCAAATTTTCTTAAACAAAAAGGAACAAACGCGAATTGTATTAGTAAACTTGAATTGTTACAACGAATGTATTTTGAGAGTACAATTAAGAAAAATAAAAACAAAAAGAAGACTAGGTTTCCCATGGGCGGATCCTCTTTGGCGTTGATATTCCTCTCTTCATGAAGTAGCCTAGTGAGTTCCAAGACCTTCTTCTTGCTGGCATAGAATTGGGCTTCAAACGTATCCTGCTCCTCTTTAAGCTGAACCCAAGACTTTTATAACTCTTCTTGATCAGTTGGCATGTTTGGATGAAGAACAAGATGAGAAGTATCTCCCTCAACAACTAGTTCCATAATCATAGGTCGGATAGCGGGATAACGCATCATAAGAGTTTGAGCGTGGGCTCGTATCCATTTGAGATAAGACTTGAGAGGTATGGAATTCTTATGCCCAAGTGTCTTGTTGTCAACCCTATGTACCATACTCCAAGCTTGTATGAACCTTTTGTGGTAACCCTGAACATCATTCTCATAGTTGAAGGCGATTCCTTGAATAAGTGTATCATGAGGACTATCCCTTCTCGCATAACCAAACTGTCATAATGCTAAGTAAGGGTTATAAGTGATTCCTCCCCTAATGCCTAAGAGAGGGACATTAGGGAATTCACCATAGCGATCAATGATAGTAACATCTTCCGAGAACTGTGAACACCAATGAATGTCTGAATGCGTAAGGGACATCAGTCGATGAGACCATCTTTTACCTTGTTCATTCTTCATAGTAGATCTGGGTAGCTGCGAAATAAACCACCTAGTGAATAGAGGAGTGCAACACTGGAGGGTCCCTCTTCTTTTTAGAGTGCGAGCATGCAGAGAGTGTAGAATATCCCTAAGTAATGTAGCTACCAGATTCCGAGACAGAAAAACCTGGATTGTGCTCACATCTACGAGTTGATCTGCATTAGGGAACAGTACCATCTCGTAGACAAGGAGCACCAAAACCTCTTCAAAAGCTTGTAGATCTAGGGTATCCCAAAAATAGTAAGCCTTCTCGAACATAACTTTAACCGGAATTCCTTGAACACTCCTTATGGTTTCCCAATTTGTCACTATGTCAGACCGTTGTAAGGATAGAGCTTTAGCAATTTCATCAGGTTTGGGATGTCTTTCCATACCGTTGAAAGGTAGCTAATCAAGAATGGGTATCCCTAATAACTGAGAAAATTCCTCCATAGTAGGCACTAACTGGTAATCCGGGAATGTGAAACAGTGATGCAGAGGATCGAAGAACTGAAACATCACTTTCAACATTTCTTTGTCAGGTTTTATAGTGACAAAGTTGAGCAACCGACCATGCTTTTCAGTGAAAGGAGAGCTTTCGGGAATCCTTACTACCAAGTCCCTTAATTGGGTAGATACTTTCACTAGTTTAATATGAATAGTGTTCCTGCAGGCGGATACCGTATCCTATAAAACAGAGCAAAGATGAGCCCTAGAAACCCTTGAAACAGATAGTATGATATGCTATGGTATGATGTTTATGATGTCATCATAAATCACAGGTATAGCAAACACATACAAATCACACCAAGTCCTTAGGTTTAAGGCCTGCTTGAGTTTTAAGGTCATACCCTCTTGAAGCTGGATTGGTTCAACCTGTCCTATAAATATGTAACCGGGTTCTAAAGGGATCTCAATATCACCGATCTTTCCCCCGAGCCTTGTTCAATCGACGATTGACTCATAATCAAACAAAACTCAGAAGTTAAACCTCAATGAGTGTAGTATCGAGTATCTCTCGACCTTGGGAATACACCAAAGCCGGCCATCTCGCTACGTCCTATTGGCCAAGTTGTGCAATTAAAGGTTCTAAGGTCAGTTGATGCTTTATGACACCACGCGGCGGCCCCGTACATCTCCCTGATTGACTCAAGGGTTACGGGTACCAACCAAAGTGCCATATCAACGTAGCTACTACTTCAACCATGTCGGTATACCCCAACACATCTCCCTCACATTTATTTCTACTTACCTAAAAGGTGTTTCCCGATCCGGGTGTAGGATCAAATAACCCAAGTAGTTCCCATAAATATAAAGCAAGCAAGACAATCAAGAGAAAGAAATTAAATATGACCTAGATCCTAAGGTTTACCCCACTTTATATTCTAATCCCCAGCAAATTCGCAAGTTCTGTGATACAGTGGTAAAACCGACTATTAATACTGGTTTGCGTTTTTTGTTTGCAAATGTCGCGGTAAGCAAGAATCGTCATCGACTTTTATTTTATCCAATCAGGAAAAGGAAAAAGAATAGAAAAAACCTTTTTCGAGATGTTTCTGAGTACGGGGGGGGTAGATTATAGAAAGGGAAGGTGTTAGCATCCTTTCTATCCATGGTTTTCCATGGGCTCTTAGGTACTTGCTCATTTTGAAATTGCTTGTGTGTGATTGTTTTTAAAAGTGTTGTTTTACTTCGTATTAACCCTTGTTTCTGTCCTCAAGAGTGTTACGAAGTTGTTTTTGAAAACTTTGTTTAAAAAGTGTTTGTGTGAAAAAAAATTTGTTTGTTTGAGCAAGTACCTAGGAACTAATCTACCTACTCGAAAAAGGTCTGTTTGTTTTCCCTTTAGACAATGCTATCCCATTATTGAGAAATAGGTACCATCGTCGTTGGATTTTTTTAGGGACATTGGAAAGGACATATACGATCACAAAAGCAATGTTAGGAAATGTTAGTAATCATCCTAAAGCCTTAAAGATATTTTTCCAAGGAAACATCTAAATGGGTCATTTTAGATCTTTCGGGGCTAGAGGACAACCACTAACAAACCCTATACTTCATGACTGTTTACCGAAGGCAACCGGAGTGGAGTAAACCCTAGGAGCGAGCATGTGCGAGTGTATGCCTTCAGTTAATTTATCTTTGCATATTTAGGGTTTTCTACTGTATTAATTTTCAGTTAGTCTTTCCATACAATCCTATTAACATACATCTAAGCAGTTTATAGTTTGCGGAAATTAAAGCGAGAAATTTAAAGTCCTAGCTATTACAGGGCTTTTGCAGATACATAATTATTTTGACCGAAAATAAAGATGCGGAATTGAAACCCTAATTACTATTACAAACTCGGAGCAGTTACAATAATAATAAAAAGGAAATTAAAGAATGCGCGTGGCGAATTAAATGCGAGAATGATTAGCAAAACCTAAAAGATCTAATTAAAAAAAGATTTAAGTTATTTTTGAGAAAAAATTAATTAGGTTATGTACAAAAGTAAACCCTAATTCTAATTATTTTAATTATGAAAAGAATTAAATTTCCCTAATTTTAATTAAACTAATTAATTAAAGAAGTAAAATATTTTTATGAAAAAATGATTTTTGATGTTTTTGTGATTTTTTTGATTAAATGATAAAAAATGATTTTTGTGTTATTTATAAAAAGAAAATAATTAATGAAATAATAAAAAAGAATTAAAATAGAAAAGAAGAGAGATTAGCCTATTAGAAGTAATCCAGGGGGTGTAGCACTGAATTTGTTAGGCCTATTCCTTGCTCAGCCCAGTCAACGCGCTAGATCCAGTGTGATACCCTTTCTGATGGTCCATGGTATGACTTAAGCGTTGGGCGTTGGATCTGGATTGATGATGAATCCAATGACTGGATGGTTGGAGCGCATGGTGGACGCTTCGAACGTATATTCATAGAACCTGCAGTTAAATGTTGAGAAAATAACAAAATGCTGGGACCTGGGTTCGAACCCAGGTCCTCCCACTCAATACCACGCACGCCTTGCCATCTGGGCTACATGTTTTATTTGTCAATATAATAACAACAATATATATTATATAAAACAAAATGGATAAAACAGAAAAAATAAAAAGTGCGCGCGTGATTCAGACAAGCCAATGGTGGTCAGCCACGTTAGCTTCTTCTTCCCCTGTTCGTCATTTTAGGTGTGATACCTTTACCTACGGACAAACTTCTATAACTATAACCCTGTAAATTTCAAAAATTCACAGCAGGCATGGTAAATCAATTGTGAGTATATAGATCAATTCGTCTTGATCTCACGAGCATCATGGTACCCTTTTCTTGGGCCAATTTAACCTGTATAGAAAAACCCTAAAACGACAAAGTGAACCCTAGAAATGGCAATTATGAGTACATGCACTGAAACATCAAGTAAACCATTCATACATGTTATGAATATGTCAATGAACACAAATATATCATTAGAACATGTTCACGATGCAAGAATCATTGTAATCGAATTTGAAAAAGAAAGCAAACTGTGTGAAGTCTAGGGGGCGATTATGGGCGTGAGGATGCGTAAAATTGATCGTGTTAGCTTCGGAGAGGCTCCAGGAAATGATTGGGAGTGTGGAAATGCTTTGAATTGCCCTCTAAGTTTGAAACTGATCGACACCTTTTCTTCAAAAATTTGAGTTTTGTTTGATGCATTGCACGACCTCAATCCCTATTTTTTTGCATTGGTTGTGTTCTGTATATGTACTAGGACAAATTAAGTTAACAAAAACAAATTGTATCTTTGAAAATCATGGAGATTTGATTTGATTTTGCTCCTTGTATGATAGCTTTCTAAATTCCTCAAAATCATGCCAATTTTGATTCAATTTGCCTTGATTTGATTTGGTCTGATTAATCTAACTTGAATAGATTCGATTCCTACAAAAAAATCAAATCAAATTAAATCTTTTATATTTTTTTGCCATTTATTTGATTTAATTTGAATTTTAAATAATAAAAAATCAAAATAAAATAAATAATGAAGCAAATAATGTGTGGATGCTGATTTGGATCGTGGACCATGTTTCCAACAAGATTTAATCATGAAAATCTAGGCCCATTTGACAAAAAATGCACTTTTGAGCACATTTGACTTTTGGCAATTTTGCAAAAATGGCCAACTTTGACAAGGTATATCTCCTCCAATTTTAACCCTAGAGAGGTGTTCTTGGACTTTTAAGAAAGCTTAGAATGTCCCCTAAACAACCCTTTTGTTTTCATCTCAATTGGTTCTTCCATGTTCATGTAAGAAGCTTTGACCTAAAAGGTGTTTTTGTTGACTTTTCAAAAGGACCTATAATATAGAAATTCATATCTTTTGATGAGTGCATATTTTGAACTTTAGGGCTGAAGATGAATTGTTGGGAATTGCATCCTCTTCATAATGAGCCTTGGATGGAAAATGTTTGATAAAGTATGAAGAAGTTATGTCTGGTCAAAGTTTGGTTGACTTTTCCTGAGAAACCCTAATTTAGCAACTTTTGGGTTTTGATGAATTTGGGGGCATTCCTTGAGGAATCATGATCAACCCTTGATCAAATGATGGATATCTCTTCAAAATGTTGATGTTGACCAAAAATATTGAAGTTTGACTATATGTGGGCCACAGTTGACATGGATGATCTTGAGAACATATTGGGACCATGGAAGGCATTTAGGACCTTTAGAGTTCCCACACCCTGATGAAAATGGAAACCCTAGTTTGAGGTACATTTCCTTAGGAGAGAGTTTGTCTTGTCAACTCTTGTGCATCCTTGAGCAAGTTGAGGACCTCAATGGGCATGTCTTGAGTGAAATTAGAGGGCAAATTTTGGGGTACAACACTAACCATACAATTACCTTCAAGAATCGTGCCCTATATTTTTCCATAGAAGTCCAGTTTCAGAGATCTGCAACTCAACTTCAATAGGTAGATTTCTCCATCAATTCTTTAAAAATTTGATATCATTGTGAAGCTCTCATTGCCCTGGTTCTCGTTGTAACACTTACTTTTATCTGGAAACACGTTTTGACTATGAAATTTCAAATCCCTTTTCAAAACTTTCCTTCCAAATTGCTTGAGCTACAGTTTATATAAATTTGTCGCGAAGGTGTGGTTGTCTTCGTCTTGAAGAGATGAAGCGAATGCCATAGGTATGAGCTTCTGATTTTACAGTTTGAGAGACCTGCAATTCACGTTGGCTGGAGGTTGAAGTTGACCAACGTGTCATCTTCCAACCAATGAAGGCGTGCCAGTTGTTTTTTTTGAAATCTGATTTAATTAATGATTTAGTGCTTTATTCACTAATGTCCATAACATGCACAGCGCGCCAGGTCCACTTTATCTGTTTACTAACGCGTTTTGACATTGATAAGATGGCCCATATTTTTTGGTTTGATATTTTATTTTCTGATTTTTTATTTTAATTGTTTTAAATTTCAAAAAATCATAGAAAATTCATTTTTAGTCCAAAATATCTAAAAAAATTATGAAAAATATTTTTGATTTTCCTCTTTCGGATTTTTATTTTTTCACAAATTTATTTTGTGTTTTGATATTTTTTGTACAAATAAAGGTGACCTCATTTATTTTTTATTTCTGACTTTATTATTTTTTATCATTTTTGGTTTATTTTACTCATTTCTTTTAATTTTAAAAAATAGTTTCTGACTTTAAAAAATTACAAAAAAATTTATAAAAAAATTTGAGTCCTTTTATGATTATTATATAGCCTTACTTTTTATTTCTTGATTAATTTGAACATAGTTGATATTTTTCTCTTTTATTTCTATTTTAAAACATTTTAAAAAAACCTTTTTTTGTATATATTAAATGCAATATTATTTTGTGAATATTTTCTAGATGATCTTGGGTTGAATTTTTTATTATGAACTTTATTAACATCATTGGATCCATGGTGTTGAGTCTAACTCCATAAAAATGGATGAATGATTTTAATAATAGTTTGATTAAAATTTAATTTAAATATGGTTTGTATATTCTTCCCCACCCTTCTTCATCTTATCCCTTTTCTCATTGCACTAAGTGTTATTGGAGCATGATCACTATATCATGTCTCAAAACAAATGGTGCATAGATTGCTATTGACCGGCCTCAAAATAGGTGTGACTTCTATATAAGTCCACTTACGATTGCTTAACATAGCGCTAAATTTTGTCCCGATTCGAATAAATGATCATTCGTGGCCCAAACCTATATTTGCAAGCCCAAGTATGTTAATTTGATCCCTTTGATCCAATAACTTTGAGATTCATTGTGTGGAGGCTTTGGTTCTACCAATCCTCTAATGGATCTACAACACTTTTGGTCAACGCGGATCACTTAAACATCGTTGATCATTAAGTGGTACTTTTGAGGATTCCAAATGGATGATATACTTGACAAAAAGCTAATGCAACTTGTTGTGTGGAGGCTTTGGTTCTACCAATCTTCTAATGAGTTCCAAATGCAAGTTTCAAGATGGTCATCCAACTAACCACTAATTATACTTTATACAATTGATCCTTTCTTTCCTTTTTCAAGACACCTAATAATCAACATTGTTATACCCCAAAATTTGCCCTCCCATATTCTTCAAGAGATTGCCAAGCCAAGTCACAAAATTCCCCAAGGGTTGCACAGTGCAAGGGCCTCCTAAACAGTCAAAACTAGGGTTTTGAGTCTGATCAAGAAAAGGAAGTGTTCAAAGGCTCAATCAAGTCTCACATGCTTACAAACATGGTCAAGCATCCTCATATCAAGTTTCAAGACTTTCAGCTCAAAATTGCACAGTCAAAACCCTAAATTGCACTACAGTCAACTGTAGGGGCAAAATGGTCATTTGACAGTCAAAAGTTCAAATTTTTGGTCAACATATCATTTTGAAGCCACAAACATCATTTGATCAATGCTTGATCATGATTCTCAAAATTTGGTTCAGAAAATCATCAAGATGCAAAAGTTTCCTTATTTGGACAGCTGAAAAAGTCAACTGAAATTGACCAGGGCATAACTTTCACATGGATTATCAGAAAAATTCCATCCAAAGCTCATTTTTAATAGAAAGACATTTCCTACAACTCATCTTCATACTTCAAGTCCAAGAAATGCTCTCACAAAAAGTTATCAATTTCAACATTATAGGTCATTTTCAAAAGTCAACAAAAAAGGACTTTAAGTCAAAGGCCATAACTTGAGATTGGAAAATCAAAATGACATGGGACCAAAGGCATTGGTTAAAGGACTCAAAGACCTTTCCAAAATGTCTAAGAACATGAGAAAAGCTTAAAAATTGAGCAAGTTATGCCTTGTAGAAGTTGGGAAATTTTTGTGAAATGGCAAAAGTCAACTATCCTTGAAACTTCAATTTTTGACAAAAGGGCCCACTTTCTTCCACTTGATTCAGCCTTGTCATGCCACACACGTGTCCCATGATTAATTTCAAGATCAAACATTGATTTTTCTATTTTATTTAATTTTTGATAATTTAATTCATTTTAAATCTTTAAAAATTCAAATAAAATTTAAAAATCAATGGAATAGTGTCATTTGAATTGGAATAGCTTCCATATATCATGTGCCAGCTCACAAACTCATGCTAGGGTTAGATTGTACACCAAGTCTTGGTTTTGCTTAAAAAAGGGAAAGTTGGTTAATGGTGAAAAACCTAGGACTAGTTCTCTCATGGGCATTGATCAAGGCCAGCTAATGACCTAATTCCCTTCCCTCATAAGTACTGAGTCAAACCCTAACCACAACACACTGAATGCTGCGCAGGAGACACCATTGCTAACTTGAAAAATTGGCCATAAAACTCAAAACTGAAATCAGTGTTCTAGGTTGATTCAAGTCCTAATATTGATTCCAAAAGCTTCCTTGTGGTTTACTGATCATATTCCAATTCATAACACTCATCAAAAGGCAAGGAATCAGTGTACAGAACTCAGCATATGTCGTGAAAAACTCACAATCGTATTCTTAAATTTAAGCATTTTCATAACATTTTCTGCATGGATTCTTATTCCTCTTGCAATTCTAAAGCTAACTGATACATTTAATTGCGTTTTCCTGTGTTATGTACAAAGATGCCATTGTAGCTTTTTAGGGTTTGCAGGTTTTCGATTTGGGGCTTTCATAACGAGGCAAAATTAGAACTCCAGATCAGTGCCATTAGACTCAGCGCTTGAAGACGAAGATGATGGAACCCTCGCGCTCAATTTATGAGCGTTGAGGGTCTAATCGCTATTTTCTTAAAACATCCCTTAAGCCACGCCCAGAAAACCGTTGCCATACGTTCATGTTTCAGAAAAAGTGAAGAAGACGAACTCGTGGCCGGCGTTGATTGGAGGATTCGAATTTCGCGCGTTTTAGCCCACTAACGCATTATTTTCTTTTATTATATTTGTTGCTTATTCATTTAACAAAAGGATTGCATAGCTCAGCTGGCAGGCATTGATAAGCGTTCACATCCAAGACCTGGGTTCGAGTCCCAGGTCTGTACATTTCTCATATTATTTTTCATTAGCCATTCATGTGCAGCGCTTATGATAAGGCACACCATACATCTTTCATCATCAAGCCAGCCACGTTCATCTGGAGATTTAATCCAAGGCCAAAAATCAAAGAGCACGTTACACCCCCAGTCAACATCCACACGCTATGCAAAAAGTCAAACGGACTCATGGTTGTTGGGCCAGCATTCTAAGATCAAGACCTCCATATTGGGGCCTGAACCCCCCCTGGTTTGCTTTCTCTATACTTTTCTTATTTTATTTTTTTAATTGCTATTTTATTTTTATTATTTGTTTTAATTAAATAATTATTTTTTAACAAGATATAAAAATATCATAAAAAACAGAAAAGATGGAAAAAGTAATAAATATTTTTATCTTAATTATTTTCATAAATAAATTGTATATAATTGAATTTAGTGTAATTAGGTTTTTTTTTGCAATTTTAATTCTTTTTAATAAATCTAAAAAACATAGAATTAGGTAATTGATAATTTTATTCCATTTTTTAATTTTTCTTTTTTTTATATAATAATAATATTACTCATTTTATTTTCATAATTAAATTGTACATAAATTAACTTAGGTTTAATTTAGGTTATACTTTAACATTTTCATAATAACTTAAAAAATCATTAGAATTAGGGTTAGTTAATTTCAATTAATTCTTTTTTTCTTTTAAATCTTAAAAAGCATAAAAACACCAAAATACATTTTCTTTTAATTTTAATTTTAATTCCTTATTAAGTTTAATTTTGCAAAAGGGTCCAACGCCCATACTGAATTTATTCAATTCGCATATTTATTTTATTTCGTTTAAATAATGATGTACCTCTCCCAAAGCTTTGTAACATAAACTTTTCGCACTTTTATTTGCTTTATTTATTTTCTGTCAAATCGGGTCCGGTTTAATTTTGGCGATGTGGACCCGCGCCATTTGTAATAGTTTAGATTTATTTTCCCGCAAATATTTTTTAACTGTTAACAAAAGCATGAAAGAATGTATGGACTTAAACAAAATCAAGCGTAGATCACAATGAACATGACAAGACAAATATCAATGAAAACGACACACAAATCACACACACCACCCCTAGGGTACGCCTCACTGTTGCCTTGCCTCGAAAGGTGATCGTCGAGTAGAGGATGTCTTAGTAAGTCCTCATGATCCGGGAACCTGGCATGAGGGTAGCTTCTAAGGTGTCTTCCTATTGCTCTGGTGATCACCATGTCCCGAACCCTCGAATTGACCCGAACACCTCCAATGGTGGTGCTACCTACCTCTCAATGGTGGGATGGCACAACTTTAAAGGACATTTACACAGACGAATTCCTTAGGGTAGGTAGGTTCTCGTAGATACTTGCTCTCTTCAAAACAAAAATTCAAAGACTTTTCATACCAACACTTTTCAAAAGCTTTCAAAGCAAATTTTTCAAACACTCTGACGTACGAGTCGAACTGAAATTTTTCAAAGAAACTTTGTTAACCCACATTGAAAAGCAAACAAACAATTTTGAAAACACATTGAGCAAGTATCTAAGAGCCCATGGATAACCATGGATAGAAAGGGTGCTAACACCTTCCCTTTCTATAATCTACCTCCCGAACCGAGAGCAATCTCTTTAAGGAATTTTTCTGTGCTTTTGTCCTTTCCATTTGGAGAAAATAAAAGACGGTGGCGACTCTTGCTTCCGCGACATTTCGCGAACCAGCGTTAAACAGTCAGTTCCAGATCCACCGATCACAGAACTGGCGACTCTGCTGGGGATTAAACTTAAAGTGAGGTGTACCTTAGGACTAAGATCATGGTGTTTTCAATTGCTTTCCTTGCTTGCTTTATTATTGTGGGACTGTCTTGGGAGTTCTATAGATCCTAACCCGGATCTGGGGATACCTTCTTAGAAAGTAACAACAAGGCTGTGAGGGAACTGTGCGGGGTATACCGACATGGTTGAAACAGTCTGCTACGTTGATGTGGCACTTTGGTGTGTACCGGTAACCCTTGAGTTCAGTCAAGGAGAGTACGGGGCCTTCGCGTGGTGTCGTAATGCATCAACAGACCTTAGGAACCTTAATTGAACTATCTTGGCCTCTTTAGGGTAGGGAGATAACTGACTTTGGTGCAGTCCGAGGTTGGTTGATACTCGATGCTACACTCAATTGAGGGTTGCTTTCCTGGAATATTTCGGTCGCCAGTTCAGTGGCTAAATCGAAACGATGAACAATGAAAGCAATCCCGTGATATTGGGACCCTTAGAACCCGGTTACTTCTAATAGGACAGGTTGAGCCCACCAACTTCAAGAGGGTAATACCCAGACCCCATGCTGGCCTAAACTCTAAGGGTTTCTCTTGTGTGACTTGTGTGCCTTCGTACTTGACTATTTGCATGCTTGTTGTCTGACACCTGAGTTTCTTGCAGGGTTTGTTTTAGTCCTTAATTGGGGCTCATAACAAAGTTTACTAAGTTACTTGCAGGTTTTGTTCATAGTCCTTAACTAGGACTCATAACAGGGTTTACTGAATTTCCTGCAGGTTTTGTTCATAGTCCTTGACTAGGACTTATAACAAGGTTTACTAAGTTTCTTGCAGTTTTTTTGTTTTAGTCCTTAACTAGGACTCATAACAAGGTTTACCGAGTTTCTTGCAGGGTTTGTTTTAGTCCTTAATTGGGACTCATGACAGGTTTTACCAAGTTTCTTGCAGGTTTTGGGTTTGCGGTCCTTAATTGGGACTCATAACAGGGTCACCTACATTACCCCATGCATCATAACATCATACCATTGCATACATCCTAACCCATTTCAAGGATCTCAAAGGCTTGTGATGCAGGTCATGATAAACCAACATGTCTAGCAAGGGGCAAAGGGGATTTATTTTCCCCTAGCCAGGGTTGTCAGGGGCTATGACCCACTTGATATGGTGAGCCTTTGACCCTTGAAGAAGGACTCTCAATAATATGCAGTTCCGTCAATCAAGCTACCGGACCCAAATTCTAACCAATTTTCTTGTTTACCCTGCGAGGTCATTGAAAACATTGCATGCATATCATACATATCATTTCATGACAGGTACCCTTGTTGCAGGTCACTTACCTTTCCCGCTGTTTATTTCAGCAATGGCTTCCCAACAAGACAACCAGGACTTTCTTGCTCAAGAGACCAGGTTCGGGAAAATCCTCCTGAATCTATCCAAGGGGCAGGAAGAGCTAAGGACACTTCTCATGGAGACCTTTGTCAGGAATAGTGCTGAGGATGAAAGGCTAAAACACCTACAAGCTGAGGTGGATGCATTGAAGGTCCAGATGTTGGGGCAGGTGACTGCCATTCAAGGGTTAGCTCAAAGACAAGATGAGCTCTGGTTTCTCGTCAACCAACTGCTTCAGGGTAACCAACTGGGGCAAAAGTCTAAGGGTAAAAAGCCAGTCATCGTTCAACCACCTTTGAGACAAGGAGGCAAGGGGAGAGCTCCTCAAATGGCTCCAGTGTCACAAATTCAACATCACAACCAACAAAAGAGTGAGAGAAGGTAGTTCACTCGGCTCAGCATGACCTTATCCCAGATATTGCCACAGTTGCTGGAGACCAAGCTGGTAACTCTAAAAGAAACTCCGAAGAGCCAAAATACAACGTCACCGAAGTATAACCCCAACGCCCGCTGCGCTTATCACTCTGACAGCCCGGGGCATACTACAAATGATTGTTGGAGCTTGAAAAATAAGATCCAAGACATGATCGACGCTGGAGAGATTCAAGACTCCCCATGTGATCACTGCTCCCTTGCCAAAACATGGCTAGGAGTGAGAAATTTTTGTTCATTCGAATGTTCAAGTTGCAATTCTCTTTTGTTCGAACATTTACTCATGTTAAACATTGTTATTTCATTAATGCATCGCATATGTCTGTTCTGAAACAATATATTCGTATTCACTAAATGCAAATTATTTTCATATTTTTTCTGATGATCAACTCTTGGTTAATAATGCTAAGCCTCTTGAGGGAGGATGACGAAAACGATACCATAATCTACAGTATGCTTTTGAACAGACCCTGCTGATGAGGTACAGGAATTGTTTCAAATCCTAAACACTGGAGTTATAAGGATGATAATCCCTCGTCAACCCCTCTGAGCCAAAGAAGTAGGAGTTTTTCTTTTCGAAATTTAAAACCCTTAATCATAACCTGGGGCAGGGTAGTCTTCTCAGTTGATCCAAAGAGCACAATGGATGACACCAAAGGAGTCCTTACAAAACAAAAGACAGTGATGGTTCAGAACGATCATAAAGACAGGCAGTCATTATCAAATTCATAAATGAAAAGCCCAAAAAGTCGAAACCTATAAAGGAGACTTACAAAACTGGGGCATCCCGCTGACTGTAATTCCAAAAAAGGAAACAGTTCAGGCAAAAAAAGAAAGGGATAACAAAAAAATCAGAAAAGAAAGAGGTCATACAAACCCTCAATAAAAAGGAAATGACTGCCTAATCCAAATATACTGTCAATATCTGAACCATCACCGGAAAATCAGAGCAAAGACTCAAACAAGGTCTAACGTATGATCAACTGAGTTTAGGTTTGGAGAACATCACGAAGAGCGGGTGGGTACAAATAATTTGAGCCTTTATCCTTTGTTTCTTAAACCATGAACCAAGGCCACGTTATAACCCTTAAAAGTCCTAGCTGAAGCATGGGTTAGTTCGAAAGCATACTGTTACGAAAGGTATCCTGACTCCTTAAGGCCTACGGTAAAATACGGAGTTGACATCACGTTTTACAAACATTCATTTGTTTTATGAAAAGAATGCATTTTCAAAATCTTCAAGACAGACATAAGCTTGGCATTTTTAACATAACTTTGTTTGCATATGACTTTTTGTTTGAACAGCAGGGAAATTCGCACAATGAAAGTCTAGTGAACATAAGCACTTCCAATCAAGGGGCATGGCATGACTATTGCCCATCATCTGGGGCAGTTAAGTCAAGATTCAAGGAATCTCTCAAAAGGCCAAATAGCCTGGGGCAAATCTCCGCCTGAGTCGCTTGGGGCATTCCAACAACGAATCTTGCCGATCAAACACCTTCTGGTGGCATGACAAAACACTTC
This sequence comes from Vicia faba, assembly GCA_948472305.1. Taxonomy (NCBI): domain Eukaryota; kingdom Viridiplantae; phylum Streptophyta; class Magnoliopsida; order Fabales; family Fabaceae; genus Vicia; species Vicia faba. The sequence continues at coordinate 182,954 of CATIWC010001650.1, forward strand.
TAACAGGGGCAACTCCCCACATTCTGAAAGCACGGACATAGTCGAAAAAAATACTACGCACGATCAAAGACCCGCTAGGTTGACATACCTAGGCAAAAATAAGGGCTTCCCGGCGAACCAAAAGGGTTCGGGCAAAATGAGGGATGAAATGAAAAATCTGTACACCCGGCAAGTCGAAAACCTGAAAAGGCGGCTTGGGCAAAAATGGGTATCCCGGTGGACCGAAAACCCGAAAGGGCGGTCCAGGCAAAAGTTAGGGATCAAAGCGTACGACTATGTCCTGTCATCTTGTCACCTACCTACCAGAAGAAGGTTTGTCCATCAACAACTATCAGCACCTCACAGGTCTTCCTCTCCCACCTCAGAAACAGGGGCAATGATGAGCCGTCCAAGCGATCTAATTGCTCTGTCCACAAGATATAAGGGATGTTCAGCTGAAAAACATAACCAGATGTCTTAATTCCCCAGAGAGTGAGCCAGCAAGTCAGTGCACTCTCCCCAAGCAAAGCTATCATCAATCTTAAGGAAGTTGGGTATCCTCCAGCAGATCCCAACATTCCCCAGCAACATACATGCATTCTTAACAAGCATCCCGGGCAGTCTTGATCTAAAGATTGTTCCCCGGCGGTATACCAGACATTCAAAGGAATCACTTCCCCAGCATATCAAGACTTCCCCAGAAGAGTCCAATCCAGTTCCCCAGGAAGGTTGGAATTCATACCCCCAAGCAATAAGCTTATCCCCAGTAGATTCTGGAAGCTTATCCCTCGCAGAGTACGAACGCGTCGTCCGGCTTTATTCAAAGAGTTATTTCCTTAACAGGATATAACTGGGTTATCCTCAGCCAAAATCCATGGAAAGAGCGTCGTCGACAGAGTCTTCTTACCCCAGCGAAGTCTATCAACACTTTCAGTACATCAAGGGTATCGCCAGCAAATTACTACTAACAACACTCAGCAAAGCATCCCTTTTCCCACAGAGTATTGCTTCCCAGCATGGTTGCTAGAGTATCTTTTCTCCCCGCAGAATCTTCCATTTGTCAAGTTTATTCCGTAACAGAGTCATCTTCTCCTACCGGTATTCTTGCAGTTATCCTCCCCAGCGGAAGCAAAACCTATTCTTCAACATCAGCCCAGGATATGACTTCCCGGCACCCGTCAAGGATTTACTTTCCTAGACGAAAATATACATTCCAAAACATCACATTCTCATACATCATTATAACATGCATAGACACATCATATCATACAAGTCTCATTTATATCGAGAACATCATTGCTTGATCCATATCATGCATTGCATATGACTGACCTTTACCTTTCAGGGAAGATCCAGTTAAGTTCTCAAGCTACATTTCAAGACCTAGATCGGCTCAGTTAAATCGACCCTAAGATTTTCCTGATTCTTATCCAATCCAAGACCTTGTCCGGTTCAGTTAAATCGACCCTAAGATTTTCCTGATGCTTATCCAGTCAAAGGCCTTCTCTGGTTCAGTCAGATCGACCCTAAGATCTCCCTGATGCTTATCCAGTTGAAGATATTTCAAGACCTAGACCGGTTCAGTTAAATCGACCCTAAGATTTTCCTGATGCTTATCCAGTCAAAGGCCTTCTCTGGTTCAGTCAGATCGACCCTAAGATCTCCCTGATGCTTATCCAGTTGAAGATATTTCAAGACCTTGTCCGGTTCAGTTAAATCGACCCTAAGATTTTCCTGATGCTTATCCAGTCAAAGGCCTTCTCTGGTTCAGTCAGATCGACCCTAAGATCTCCCTGATGCTTATCCAGTTGAAGACATTCCAAGACCTAGACCGGTTCAGTTAAATCGACCCTAAGATTTTCCTGATGCTTATCCAGTCAAAGGCCTTCTCTGGTTCAGTTAGATCGACCCTAAGATCTCCCTGATGCTTATCCAGTTGAAGACATTCCAAGACCTTGTCCGGTTCAGTTAAATCGACCCTAAGATTTTCCTGATGCTTATCCAGTCAAAGGCCTTCTCTGGTTCAGTCAGATCGACCCTAAGATCTCCCTGATGCTTATCCAGTTGAAGATATTTCAAGACCTTGTCCGGTTCAGTTAAATCGACCCTAAGATTTTCCTGATGCTTATCCAGTCAAAGGCCTTCTCTGGTTCAGTCAGATCGACCCTAAGATCTCCCTGATGCTTATCCAGTTGAAGATATTTCAAGACCTTGTCCGGTTCAGTTAAATCGACCCTAAGATTTTCCTGATGCTTATCCAGTCAAAGGCCTTCTCTGGTTCAGTCAGATCGACCCTAAGATCTCCCTGATGCTTATCTAGTTGAAGATATTCCAAGACCTTGTCCGGTTCAGTTAAATCGACCCTAAGATTTTCCTGATGCTTATCTGGTCAAAGGCCTTCTCTGGTTCAGTCAGATCGACCCTAAGATCTCCCTGATGCTTATCCAGTTGAAGATATTTCAAGACCTTCTCTGGTTCAGTCAGATCGACCCTAAGATCTCCCTGATGCTTATCCAGTTGAAGATATTTCAAGACCTAGACCGGTTCAGTTAAATCGACCCTAAGATTTTCCCGATGCTTATCCAGTCAAAGGCCTTCTCTTGGTTCAGTCAGATCGACCCTAAGATCTCCCTGATGCTTATCCAGTTGAAGATATCTCAAGACCTTGTCCGGTTCAGTTAAATCGACTCTAAGATTTTCCTGATTCTTACCCAGTCAAAGGCCTCTCTGGTTCAGTCAGATCGACCCTAAGATCTCCCTGATTCTTATCCCAGTAGAAGACACCCAAGATTTTTCTCAACGAGCGTTGTTGAAGTTAAAGTCGCCCAAGGTTCTCTTACCATTCATGCTAAGGTAGTAACCATCCCTGGTTCATTCATCGCCGTTTGAAGCTCCAGACTCAGCTCCTGTAACCAGTCAGGACACATCTATACCAGGCATCTAAAAATCAGTTCCTGCAACGTGTCAGGTACTCATTTTCTGTTTTGCAGGTATACAGGTTCTCGCCAAGGAATTTCTTACGCAATCAAACATCCAGATGGCATCTATAAGCCCATTCCACCATCACTGCCACTATGTGAGCGCAAATTTCTGGGCACTCTAGTGTCTAATCATCTTCTACCCTCGGATTACGAAAGGCACGTCCGCCAATCTGCATCCTCAGGTCTAAGAAGATTGAACAGGGGCAACTGTTATACCCCAAAATTTGCCCTCCCATATTCTTCAAGAGATTGCCAAGCCAAGTCACAAAATTCCCCAAGGGTTGCACAGTGCAAGGGCCTCCTAAACAGTCAAAACTAGGGTTTTGAGTCTGATCAAGAAAAGGAAGTGTTCAAAGGCTCAATCAAGTCTCACATGCTTACAAACATGGTCAAGCATCCTCATATCAAGTTTCAAGACTTTCAGCTCAAAATTGCACAGTCAAAACCCTAAATTGCACTACAGTCAACTGTAGGGGCAAAATGGTCATTTGACAGTCAAAAGTTCAAATTTTTGGTCAACATATCATTTTGAAGCCACAAACATCATTTGATCAATGCTTGATCATGATTCTCAAAATTTGGTTCAGAAAATCATCAAGATGCAAAAGTTTCCTTATTTGGACAGCTGAAAAAGTCAACTGAAATTGACCAGGGCATAACTTTCACATGGATTATCAGAAAAATTCCATCCAAAGCTCATTTTTAAGAGAAAGACATTTCCTACAACTCATCTTCATACTTCAAGTCCAAGAAATGCTCTCACAAAAAGTTATCAATTTCAACATTATAGGTCATTTTCAAAAGTCAACAAAAAAGGACTTTAAGTCAAAGGCCATAACTTGAGATTGGAAAATCAAAATGACATGGGACCAAAGGCATTGGTTAAAGGACTCAAAGACCTTTCCAAAATGTCTAAGAACATGAGAAAAGCTTAAAAATTGAGCAAGTTATGCCTTGTAGAAGTTGGGAAATTTTTGTGAAATGGCAAAAGTCAACTATCCTTGAAACTTCAATTTTTGACAAAAGGGCCCACTTTCTTCCACTTGATTCAGCCTTGTCATGCCACACACGTGTCCCATGATTAATTTCAAGATCAAACATTGATTTTTCTATTTTATTTAATTTTTGATAATTTAATTCATTTTAAATCTTTAAAAATTCAAATAAAATTTAAAAATCAATGGAATAGTGTCATTTGAATTGGAATAGCTTCCATATATCATGTGCCAGCTCACAAACTCATGCTAGGGTTAGATTGTACACCAAGTCTTGGTTTTGCTTAAAAAAGGGAAAGTTGGTTAATGGTGAAAAACCTAGGACTAGTTCTCTCATGGGCATTGATCAAGGCCAGCTAATGACCTAATTCCCTTCCCTCATAAGTACTGAGTCAAACCCTAACCACAACACACTGAATGCTGCGCAGGAGACACCATTGCTAACTTGAAAAATTGGCCATAAAACTCAAAACTGAAATCAGTGTTCTAGGTTGATTCAAGTCCTAATATTGATTCCAAAAGCTTCCTTGTGGTTTACTGATCATATTCCAATTCATAACACTCATCAAAAGGCAAGGAATCAGTGTACAGAACTCAGCATATGTCGTGAAAAACTCACAATCGTATTCTTAAATTTAAGCATTTTCATAACATTTTCTGCATGGATTCTTATTCCTCTTGCAATTCTAAAGCTAACTGATACATTTAATTGCGTTTTCCTGTGTTATGTACAAAGATGCCATTGTAGCTTTTTAGGGTTTGCAGGTTTTCGATTTGGGGCTTTCATAACGAGGCAAAATTAGAACTCCAGATCAGTGCCATTAGACTCAGCGCTTGAAGACGAAGATGATGGAACCCTCGCGCTCAATTTATGAGCGTTGAGGGTCTAATCGCTATTTTCTTAAAACATCCCTTAAGCCACGCCCAGAAAACCGTTGCCATACGTTCATGTTTCAGAAAAAGTGAAGAAGACGAACTCGTGGCCGGCGTTGATTGGAGGATTCGAATTTCGCGCGTTTTAGCCCACTAACGCATTATTTTCTTTTATTATATTTGTTGCTTATTCATTTAACAAAAGGATTGCATAGCTCAGCTGGCAGGCATTGATAAGCGTTCACATCCAAGACCTGGGTTCGAGTCCCAGGTCTGTACATTTCTCATATTATTTTTCATTAGCCATTCATGTGCAGCGCTTATGATAAGGCACACCATACATCTTTCATCATCAAGCCAGCCACGTTCATCTGGAGATTTAATCCAAGGCCAAAAATCAAAGAGCGTGTTACACCCCCAGTCAACATCCACACGCTATGCAAAAAGTCAAACGGACTCATGGTTGTTGGGCCAGCATTCTAAGATCAAGACCTCCATATTGGGGCCTGAACCCCCCCTGGTTTGCTTTCTCTATACTTTTCTTATTTTATTTTTTTAATTGCTATTTTATTTTTATTATTTGTTTTAATTAAATAATTATTTTTTACCAAGATATAAAAATATCATAAAAAACAGAAAAGATGGAAAAAGTAATAAATATTTTTATCTTAATTATTTTCATAAATAAATTGTATATAATTGAATTTAGTGTAATTAGGTTTTTTTTTGCAATTTTAATTCTTTTTAATAAATCTAAAAAACATAGAATTAGGTAATTGATAATTTTATTCCATTTTTTAATTTTTCTTTTTTTTATATAATAACAATATTACTTATTTTATTTTCATAATTAAATTGTACATAAATTAACTTAGGTTTAATTTAGGTTATACTTTAACATTTTCATAATAACTTAAAAAATCATTAGAATTAGGGTTAGTTAATTTCAATTAATTCTTTTTTTCTTTTAAATCTTAAAAAGCATAAAAACACCAAAATACATTTTCTTTTAATTTTAATTTTAATTCCTTATTAAGTTTAATTTTGCAAAAGGGTCCAACGCCCATACTGAATTTATTCAATTCACATATTTATTTTATTTCGTTTAAATAATGATGTACCTCTCCCAAAGCTTTGTAACATAAACTTTTCGCACTTTTATTTGCTTTATTTATTTTCTGTCAAATCGGGTCCGGTTTAATTTTGGCGATGTGGACCCGCGCCATTTGTAATAGTTTAGATTTATTTTCCCGCAAATATTTTTTAACTGTTAACAAAAGCATGAAAGAATGTATGGACTTAAACAAAATCAAGCGTAGATCACAATGAACATGACAAGACAAATATCAATGAAAACGACACACAAATCACACACACCACCCCTAGGGTACGCCTCACTGTTGCCTTGCCTCGAAAGGTGATCGTCGAGTAGAGGATGTCTTAGTAAGTCCTCATGATCCGGGAACCTGGCATGAGGGTAGCTTCTAAGGTGTCTTCCTATTGCTCTGGTGATCACCATGTCCCGAACCCTCGAATTGACCCGAACACCTCCAACGGTGGTGCTACCTACCTCTCAATGGTGGGATGGCACAACTTTAAAGGACATTTACACAGACGAATTCCTTAGGGTAGGTAGGTTCTCGTAGATACTTGCTCTCTTCAAAACAAAAATTCAAAGACTTTTCATACCAACACTTTTCAAAAGCTTTCAAAGCAAATTTTTCAAACACTCTGACGTACGAGTCGAACTGAAATTTTTCAAAGAAACTTTGTTAACCCACATTGAAAAGCAAACAAACAATTTTGAAAACACATTGAGCAAGTATCTAAGAGCCCATGGATAACCATGGATAGAAAGGGTGCTAACACCTTCCCTTTCTATAATCTACCTCCCGAACCGAGAGCAATCTCTTTAAGGAATTTTTCTGTGCTTTTGTCCTTTCCATTTGGAGAAAATAAAAGACGGTGGCGACTCTTGCTTCCGCGACATTTCGCGAACCAGCGTTAAACAGTCAGTTCCAGATCCACCGATCACAAACATGAACCCTAAAAAAATATTTAATGGTACTTGGACTATTTGGTCACTATCCTTGGTATTAGGGAGTATTGGACTTCTTGGACTTAGGATTAGAAACGTTGACCTATGTTGGAGACTTTGTGGCCTTAATTGATATTTTGTCTGGAGTTCTTGAGGTTTACCTCAAGATATTGGGTTGTTTGTTTATATTGTGTGTAGGTCATTGTGATTATATACTTTGTTTGTAATCTGGAATTCACCCGTATATAGCCATTACTCTGCCCAATTTTTGTGAAGACTTAATACACTTGAAGTTTGGTTTTCTCAAGAGGTCTAGTATCTTTGCTTGCTTGGTTTCAATCCAAAGAATGATAATTCTATCTTGACTCATAATGTCAAGTATTGACTTCTTGTTGGTTAGATGTTTCTTATCCCTATCTTTTACCTTATGCCTTAGGATAGTCTCTTCTTCTCCTCCCATCTTCTTTAATTTCAAAAATCTCCTTCCTCCTTTTGAAAACTTTTCTTGTTTTGAAACTTGAACCATTTTCATAATAAACTTGGACTTAGGTCCATGCATTTTCAAAATATTTTCATAAATAAACTCTAATCAACCTAATAATACTTTGACATTTTTTTGTGAGGAGACTAAAAGTCATTCAATCTCATTCAAAAAACCATTTTTGCCACTTTGGCTTTTTGCTTTAAAATTTTCTCAAAAGATTAGACTCTTGTCAATCCTTGTAGTGATGCAAACAACTATACTTCTACAATATGTTGTGAAGTGAGATATTTTTCACTTGGGTGTTGAGTGAGGCATTGTTGACTTTAAAATCCAAGCCATATCCTCTACTTTGAGATGATGCAAATTATTCTTTCTCATTATTGTGGGTAGTAAGTATGTTTTCCACACGGACAATGACGATAATTTCTTATTTCATAAAATCAATCAACACACTTGTGTTTTTAAAATTTTAAAAAAGGAACTACGTGTACCCTGATCCCCTATTGCACGAAAGGTGGTACGTAGGCGCTAAAGGTTCGCAACCGCACTGGGCTAAAAAAAATCATAAAAAATACACTTATTTTCTCATCTTCACCATCTATTTTTTTCGTACAACATTTTATAGCCAAAATATACAGATTTTACAAAGAGGTTCTTGCGGAGTACCGTAGAGATTTAGGTTGCTAATACCTTCCCTTTGCATAACCAATCCCCTTACCTTGAATATTTCCCCCTCTTTTTAGGTTATTCGCTCTTTTCCCATTCCTTTTGGAAACAATAAAGCGCGGTGTAGATTTTTATTTTGATCTGTATAAGTCAAGTCAATCCAATGACTTAGTCTTAAACATTTCTACCGCTACAGAAAAATCGTGACTTCACTGGGGAAAGATTCACCTCTTTCTGGTCCATCCCTAAGTGAGTTGAGCCTATCCTTGTTTATATTTGTATATGTGTTATTATTGTTTATATGTTATATGTTATATATAAGTTTGTCCAGATTTTCCTGGTTTTCAGGGTGCTTGGTGATTACTTATAAGTCCTATACCTGGACTTGGAAAAATTTAAGATAGGACGGACGGTATAATCATGTTAACTTTGAGGGAGTAATCCCAAAAATGGAGGCATGAGATCCCCCACTCAGTGGAGGCCCCTTTGACTGTAGTGTCGTTTACCGGGTAATCGGGAAGACGTACTGCTTTCGACTTGGGAGCCTGCTGAAGTTGAGGACCGTAGAATACCTAACCCATCTTGGCCTTTTAGGTGTAGTGCGGAAGCTATGACAGAGTAATTTGGAAATAGTTGTCACGCGATACTACGCTCTGACGAGTTTTTCTTGAGAATATTACTAATTACTGAGTTAATTGGGAAGTTGGTAATATCCGAAGAAAGGATGTAGACTCTGGGAACCTCTAGAACCTTGTTCGGAAGGTGATAACTTTTATACCATACCTTATGGGTAGTACCTTCGACCTCATGCTCGTGACATAGAACCTATGAACCATGTGTTTCTGATCTTGTGTGTGATTGTTGCATCATACATCCATGCACTCATAAGCATCTTTTGAAGAAATTTCATTTCAAGGGACTTAAAAGGTTTACCATTTGTGAATATCTCAGGTACCTTTTGACCATGGATTCTGGAAAAAGAAAGACCAGAAAATACTGTTTCAAAGATCCCAAGATAGATGAGTTAATCAGTCTAATTCTTGAGATTGAGTGTTCTGCATATTTTCAGAAGAAGTATGGATCCATCATTCCTCTCATGAAGCTTAAGATGAAGGAGGGTATTCTTTCGACCTTGGTCCATTTCTATGATCCGATGTATCATTGCTTTACTTTCCCCGACTATCAGTTGATGCCTACACTAGAGGAGTATTCTTATCTGTTGGATTTACCTATTACCGATCGTGTTCCTTTTACTAGTTTGGAGGGTGAGCCAAAATCACATGAGATGGCTGCTTTGATTCATCTGGGGAAGTCAGAGGTTGAATCCCATATGAATACTAAATGAGGGATCGAAGGATTACCAACTCATTTATTATTGGATAAAGCTTGTTACTTTTCCAGGATGAAGAGTACAATCGCTTTTGAGGCCATCTTTGCTCTACTTGCTTACGGGTTGTTCTTGTTTCCTAATGTGGACATGTTTAATTACGTTAATGCTATCAGGATCTTCATGATTGGAAACCCAGTCCCTACATTGTTAGGAGATGCTTATTACTCTATTCATCTTCGGAATTCTTATCATAGAGGGGTGATTATCTATTGCAAGCCTCTATTGTACCGGTGGTTTATTTCTCATATGCCTCAGTCTGATGCTTTTTGGGATGTCAAAAAGGAACCCCATTGGACTCTTATGATCATGGCACTTACTCACTCAGATATTGTTTGGTATCATTGAGCTTATCGGGATGTAGAGATTATCGACAGTTGTGGTAGTTTCCCCAATGTACCTCTTCTTGGTACAAAGGGAGGAATTAACTATAACCTTGTTCTTGCGCGACGACAGCTTGGTTATCCGATGAGGGATAAACCAAATAGTATTCATTTGAGTAGTTTCTTTCTGAAGGAGGGAGAATACCATAAGGAAGCTAGGGAGAAGATTGTGAAGGCCTGGCGTCACATTCATAAGAAGAGTAGGAAAGATTTGGGACCTAGAGGGGCTGTTTCTTTGGAGTCATATCTTCGGTGGGTCCAAGCGAGAGCTATTCAGTTAAAGATGTTGTATTCCCAGGAAACACCTATGCCTAATTTGTTTGTGAAGACCACTCCTCCCTTATTGGATGATCTGGAAGAGCTACAACTTGCTTTGGTCAAGATGCAATAGGAAAAGGATGCTTGGAAGAATAAGTGCCAAACTTTAGAGATTTCCTATAGAGCATATTTGAAGCAGAAAGACGACTTGATTGAGATTCTTGAGAGTCGGGCTGTAGAGATTATGGAGAGGAAAGGGGATTTATTTTCTCCTAAGCCTCAGTCGGATGCTATTTTCTCACTTCCTGATTCAGGTGATTAGAAGGAGGTTGCTACCAGATATGCGGAAGAAAACTAGAGGTTGAAGGCGCAGATTGTCAGGCTTACAGGGAAGCGCCAGCGTATAGAGTGATCTCCATCAGCTTTACTTCTTAGGGTTTCAGACTTTATTTTCATCTTGTACTTAGGATCATTAAAACTTGAAATCCATTTTGAAGTTGTTATAATAAATTTTTTCAGTATTTCAAATGTGTTATTACTTTGATATATGCAATGTGTCTATAAATCTTTAAGTACCTTGAAATATTAATAAAATAAATCATATGCATTACACATCATGCATCATATTGACAATATTTCTTGCATTTAATATGCATATCCAGGTGTCTTACCAATCTTCTTTACTTTGTTCAGCAAGCTGTCTCACCACTACAACACTCGAGCCAATTTCAGAAGGAATATGGACAACTTAGAACAAGAGAATCGTGAGCTGCGCGAGGAGGTTTCTGCTTTGAAGGCCGGCATGGCCAATCTTACTGCTCTGATGGAATCTCTAGTGGCTGCTCAGAATCAGTCACCGAGTGTTCAACCTCAACTAACAAAGGTTACTACTGAAGCTCCGATTGTTCTTGTGTCTGCTACTCTAGCCGTTGTTCAGAATCACATGCCTTAAGGTTATCCATGGGGAATGCCAGAGAACTTTGCGCCTGAAAGTTTCAATCTTGGTCCTCAAGAAGCTCTAGTTATTCAGACTACTGTTACTCCTGCACCTCCTTCGGTGATTATGGTTCCATTTGTTAATGATGATATGTGTCATCCTTTTCCTCCACCAAGTGAAGACTTGGGTCTTTATGACATAATGGATGATTTTCAAGAGCAGTTTGACAAGATACAGAGGGAGATGAAGGCCCTCAGGGGAAAGGAATTGTTCCGGCAGAATATGGATGATTTATGCTTGGTCCTGAATGTTAAGATACCTGCAAAGTTTAAGGTCCCAGAATTCGAGAAGTACAAGGGCAACACTTACCCTTGTGCTCATCTTGTGATGTATGTAAGAAGAATGTCTACCCATACTGATGATCAACGTCTGCTGATTCACTTTTTTCAGAATAGTTTGACTGGTGCTATGATGAAGTGGTATATGAGTTTGGATGGCGTCAATATCCATACTTTCAATGACTTGGGAGAAACATTTATCAGACAATACAAATACAACGTGGACATGGCGCCTGACTGTGATCAACTCAGGGCCATGGTCCAGAAAGATAGGGAATCATTTAAATAATATGCATAGAGATGGCGTGAGGTAGCCGCCCAAGTGATTTCTCCCATGGAAGAGAAGGGGATGACTAATATTTTATTGAATACTCTGGGTGATTTCTACTATGAGAGGATGGTAGCAAGTGCACCAAGTGACTTTACTGAAATGGTAGGCAAGGGTATCCGCTTAGAAGAGGCTGTAAGAGAAGGCCGTCTAACGAAGGGTGAAAGTTTTGGAAATACAAAGAAGCCATCCTATGGGTTTTCCAAAAAGAAGGAAGGAGATATAAATGTTGTTATGCAAGCGAGGAGAGTTAATCCTCCTAGAAGAAATTATCAGCGTCATCAGCAAGTCGCCTCAGTTACTCTAGTGGTTGGTGTAGCTCCAACCACCGTTTCTTATCAGAGACCATCCCAACATGGGAATCAAGGGTATAATCAGAGAAGGGAGAGTTATGACCCTATCCCTATGAGTTATACAGAGTTACTACCAGTGTTAATTCAGAAGAAGTTGGTTCAGACCCGGCCACCTCCCGCTGTACCATCATTGTTGCCTTGGTACTACAAAGTAGACGAAACGTGTGGTTTTCATCAGGGAGCACCAGGGCCTAATGTTGAGAACTGCTATCCTTTGAAGACTGAAGTACAAAAATTGTTGAAGTCTGGTATTCTATCTTTCAAAGATGTGGGCCCTAATGTGAAAGACAATCATCTGCCCAAGCATGGAGGAGCAAATGATGTGAATATGGTGGCCGGTTTTCCAGGCAATTTCCAGATTTTTGATGTTAATGGTTAGGGGAGATTTGGTGAAAATGAATGCATACCTCTGTGAATTTAGCTACTATACGCATGACCATGTCGGTTGTGCTATTTGCAGTACAGAAATACAGGGTTGTGACAAGATAAAGGCTGATTTGCAAGAGATGATGGACGAGGGCCTCATCCACATAATCAGGCCTAGGGAAGAGTATGAAGAGAAAGTAAACATGGTTTCTAGATGTCCTGGATAGTTCATAATATTTGATGTGGAATATATGAATGAGGATCTTGTACAAGTCATGCTACTTTCTACCACATGATTGGTCAGGTGGAACATCAGTATGGATCTTGCCAAATTTGTTGCCGGGATTTCCGAGGATGTTCAATTGTAAGGAAAGGTGTTCAGTTGTTGTTGGATAATGGAACCATAAAGGTTACAGGTCAAAGGAATGATTACCATGAAGTTGATATGATTGAGGTCTGTTTGGCGGAAGAAGAGTCGGATAATGAGTATGCCTCTGCAGATGAGTATTTCTCCTTAGATGAGGATTTGTTTTCCAGAGATGACTCTGTAATGACTGATTGTGTTGAAGAGGGAGTAAATGTTATTGTGCCTTGTTTAGGTATGCCTACCCCTTTTGAAGTTGAATATCATGGCAAGCCAGCTATTACTCCATTGGTGATTAGCTTACCGGGTCATGTCCCCTACAAGTCAGATAAGGTTGTACCCTACAAATATAATGCTACAATTTTAGAGGATGGTGTGGAAGTTCCCATCCAGCCAATGCCTAATGTTGGAAATATTGCTCAGACTAGCAGAGTGACCCGCAGTGGTCGTGTATTTGAACCAGTTGTTCGTGGGGATGTTAGTACTAGAAAGAGAATTGTTGAAAATGTTGAACCTAAGAAGGCAGTGGGTGAATCTAGTGGAGCTACGCTAGAAAAGGAGGTAGATGATATTTTGAAGATAATCAAGGTGAGTGACTACCGAATTAAGGATCATCTATTGCAGACTCCTTAAAAAATATCTATCTTGGCTTTATTGATGAACTCCTCTGCTCACAGAGAATCTATGATGAGGGTATTGGACCGATATTTTATGGAGAGTGATATGTCAGTAGACCAATTCAGCAGTGTAGTAGGAAACATTACGTCATGTAATAACCTGAGTTTCTGCAATGATGAATTGCCTGATGAAGGAAGGAATCACAACCTGGCCCTCCATATCTCTATGAACTGCAAGAATGACTCATTATCCAATGTGATGATTGATAATGGATCCGCATTGAACATTATACCGAGGAGAACACTTATGAAGTTGAAATATCAAGGAACGCCCATGCGCCCAAGTTGCATTATTGTGATAGCGTTTGATGGATCCAGGAAATCTGTTATTGGTGAAGTGGACTTCCCTATTCATATAGGTCCACATTTGTTTAAGATTACTTTCCAGGCAATGGATATTATACCCACTTATAGCTGCTTGCTGGGACGGCCGTGGATACATGAGGCATGGGCTATCACTTTGACTTTACACCAGAAGATGAAGTTTCTACATGAAGAAAAAGTGGTAATTATAAATGGAGAACATGCATTATTGATATCTCATTTGTCCTCTTTCATCATTGTGGAGGCAGATGAAGCTGCTGTTGGAACCCAGTGAAGAAGTGAAAAACACAAGAAGGGGGGTTGAATTGTAAAAATTGGAAATCAATTGCAATAAACACGATATTTTTATCCTGGTTCGTTTGATCTCAAACTACTCCAGTCCACCCGTCAAGGTGATTTCGCCTCTCTCCAACGAGGTCTTAATCCACTATATTCAACTGAATATTACAATCTGCTTTAACAACTACTAAAGCCTTCTTGAGTCAAACCACAAACCGGTTTCTCAAGGAATTACTTTCTTACAAAGAATTGAAATCTAGGTGTGTGAATGTTTTCTACAAAACTGTTTATCACAACTGTGATACTACACAAATTAAGCTTAAGAGAACTAGATTGCTAAAATAATTGAGTAAGGAATTTTGGAGCTTTTAGAAAACTGAGAATGAGGAAGATGATGAATAGCTTTTTGGCGTGTAGATTGTTGTAGAGCATTAGCCAATTCAATCTTCATTGACTTGTTTATATAGCATTGGAAATAGTGTACGTTGGAGCAATAATTCTGTTTCAATGCCAATAACATTCTTTCCTTATTAAGCAGATCTTGTCTGGAATGATGTTGTTGGTAATAACTCTTCTTGAATGCACAGTGCCGTTGCCACTTGAGCGTGTTCTGGCTTTGGCTCATTCTGACGCTGCTTAGGTGTTGATGAACTGTTGTTGTCTTTATCAGAGTTCAGAGTGTTGAACGCAGATCTATTCATCAAGCTACAGCATAAGCGCAAGTTGATCTTCTGATTCTGGTATCTGATATAACATCTTCTGATGCTGATGTTGATATCCAATTTTCTGATGCTGATGAGGATGTTCTCATGCTGATACCTATCAGAGTTTCTGTAAAACAGAGTGTAATTTTTAGGTAGCAAGTAGTTCTTACATGAATCATACAATTAATATATCTTTGCATTTTGTTATCATCAAAACATAAACTTAGGGTAGTAGATTCAAACTTTGTTCTAACAATCTCCCCCTTTTTGATGATGACAAAAACTAGATATTTTTTAATTGAAAATTAGCGTGAGAAATATCAGGGATAACTAAATAATAAGTTGAATCAGAATTAATTAGGAAGTTATCAAAGATAAGGGATAAAGAGATATCAGAGTTTAGATCGGAGATACTCCCCCTGAATTTATTACTTCCCCTTTTTAATTCCAAGAGTTCTTCGGGATCAGATCTTTATTGACTTTCTTTGAACATCAGAATATCAGAGCTTCAGATCAGAATATCAGAGCTTCGAGCTTCAGTGTATTAGAGGTGATTAACTTCTTGTAACTGTAGACTTATGCAAAAACAGAAAACATTCAAGTATATCAGAGTGTTAGAATGTTTGAGACTTTTTGTCTCAGTAATCCGTTATTGAAAAATATCATTCTTGTTCTCCCCCTTTTTGTCAACAATCAAAAAGTGTAAGTAATATGAGCTAAAACGATCAGAGTAGAAAACCTTGTTATATTAAA
The DNA here is from genome assembly GCA_948472305.1 of Vicia faba. Lineage (NCBI taxonomy): Eukaryota > Viridiplantae > Streptophyta > Magnoliopsida > Fabales > Fabaceae > Vicia > Vicia faba. The sequence goes on from CATIWC010001650.1 coordinate 198,421, forward strand.
TTCAGAGCCAGACAAAACAGTACAGATGATATGCAAAGAAAACATTGAAAATATCATGAATGAAAAACTAAGGTTGGGGTGGAAAGCGTGTGAACAGAGTCTCCAGCATTGCCTTAATCTGATCAACAGCCTCATTCTGCTTGTGCACCATGCTGACTACTGTATCTATCTTGCTGTCTTGCACATCCATCCTTTCCTTCATCTTCTGATCATTTTCATCCATTCTTTGCTGTAGACGAATATCATTCAGCTTCAGCTCTTCCAGAGTCTGCCTGTCTAAGGTAGCTTGAGAAACATCAGAAGCGGGAAGCTTCTGAGAGCTTTCTACAACATCTTCAGCTTGACTGACTTCAGCTTGAGTTGTCTGACCTTCTGCTGGCTGTACTTTTGAAGCTGGACGCTTCTCAGACCATCGCTCACTATCCAGAAAGAGCACTTCTTCCTTCAGCAACTGACTTCCAACTTCCTTCAGCAGCTTGCTGAAGTTCTGTTGTGCTTGCTCATAGTTGATGTCTTGCAACTTGAGGGCTTCAGTGCGTACCCATATTCTGAAACGTGTCCAGAGTTGGTCTGAGGCAGCAGGATCAATCATTCCAGGACAAACTTGCTTTAGAGAAGCAATCCACTGCTGCAAGCCTGTTTCAAAATTCATAATGCCAGAGCCAACATCTAGCTGTTTTGGTTTTGGAATGGCTATTTTGTTTTTAAGGTCAGCAAGATGGTCAAGGATTGTTAAATCGATGAAGGTCCTGCTGTGGTTTTCTGTAGTTTGTTTGGGAGATGGAGTGGGAGAATCAGAGATAATAAGACGATTTGGAGTGTTTGGAGGGGTAGTTTCTGGCGAGGATGGCAGCTGGGGTATGTTTATGGTTGTACCACATGGCAGCTGAATTGCCAAGGGTTGTGGCTCAGAGGATTGAGGAGAATGAGGTTCAGGTGATGGAGTTTCAGAATGATGAAACTCAGGTTATGGAGGTGATGGTTGAGGTGATGGTGGATGAAGTTCTGGTTGAGGAGAGGGAGGAGGAATTGCTGGTTGTGGAGAAGGAGGTGGAATTTCTGGTTGAATTTCTGGTTGTTGTGGAATTTGTGGTTCTTCTGGTATGGGTGAGAGAGTATGTTCTGGTTGAGGAGAGTGGGCAATCTCTAGTTGAGTGTTTGGATTGTTTGAGAGGTGAGCAGAAACACGTTCATCAATTTCAGACAGAACTTTGTCAAGTTCTGATTCTGTTGATGGTGTGGGTTTTGGATTTTTGGTGCGGGGTCTCCTGAGAGTCAGTGACTCAGAAGGGTCATCTTCTGGTTCAGTTTCATCAATAGTTGGTATGGGGATTGGAAGTTCATGTGAAGCTGGGGTTGGGATTGATGTTTGAATAGCAGAAGAATTTAAAACAGAAGCAGCAGATAGATTACCTCTTTTCTTAGGGGTCTGCTGGGATGGTCCTTCTGAAGTGGCCTTTCTTTTCTTCGTATTCTTCATAGTAACTTCTGGTTGTTGTTGGTGCAGATCTTTGATATTCAGTTTGGGATCTGTACCATCAACCTTGCAAGCGTCCAAGTATCTGAGAACAACTACTAGCTTTGATTCAATCTCAGAAAATAGTGGAAAGTCGTCTAGAGGGACTCTTCTGCTGGTGATGTCAGCAAGAGGAGTAACGCTGGGCTCCTTTCTGATATTTTCTATCAGTTTCAGTTTCTTCAGATTCTTGGCGTTCAAAGGCTTGCCAACAGTAGGTTCAATAGAACTTAATTCCTGAGCTTCTGTGAGGTGTTCTATCAGCCTATTCTCAGTCAGAATATCTGATATTAACCTGCCAAAGGGTATCCAATCCCTTTTTGTCCTTTCTTCTTCCCTTGTCTCCTTGACGCTGGTCCTGAGGTGATTAAACAGAAGATGAGCCAAGTTGATCTTTACCTTCTGATTAATAAAATAGATCAGAAACTGCTGATCTATATTTATATAATCAGGAGAGCTAGTTGGCTTCCTGTGATTAAAGCACCTGAGAATGATCTTCGCCCATATTCTGTCTTGATCCTTTAAGTCTCTGATTTTGCTGCTGGGAACCCCATGGGTGAAAATCTGCCTTGCAATGACAGCAACATCAGAGCATCTTTCCGCCATGTCGATACAGCGGATACCACCACCACTGTATCCAATCAATCTTGAAATGTGATCCTCAGTGATCACAATCTTCTTTCCCATTATGTAGGAGGTAACTTGATGCGTTGAGGAGTACGCATGAATCCATAATTCCTTGACCAAGACTGGGAATGTTGGTCCAACCAACCTATCAAAATATCTCTCCCATCCCTGTGCCCTAACTTCTTCTGTCAAATCGAATCCATTTTCTTTCAGGCTTGAGAAATCAACAATTAGTTCAGACAACACTTCCAAATTCTTCACTGGTGTAAGGAGTGTTCTGAAGGGAACTTGGTATTGTTCAGATGATGTCTCCTTCTGAGAACCTGCAGAAACATTACTGGAGGTTGCCATGTTCACACTTAGGGTTTTCTGAGAAAAACTTGAAAAATGGGTTTCTTTTGAGAGAGATGAACACACAAGGAAAATGCAGAAAATATTTGTAAGATTGTAAGAAACGGTAAAGGATTAATGAATGATGTTAATGTGCTTAAATAGATTTTAAAATAATTTTTGAAAGTGTAAACGGTTTCAAGAAAGAGAAATAATTCATGATTACTTTTTAAAAACATGATTACGTGCATTTAATGCTTGCTAATTTTGGGGGATTTGAGAAAGATACTTGAAACGGTTACCAGACATGTGTCTCAATGCACCCAATCAGCGTTTTGCCTTCTCAGAAGCGTGCACGCGTTCTGCTTCAGAGATTTGCTGATGATTGGATGACACTTGTTTGATTTAGTGAGCAGCACGTCTATCCTTGAGCTGAAACGCTCAGATCTTTATTGAATAGAATCTGATACAATCTGCATGTCTATCTTTCTGAAAAGAGATTGATCAGAAGTTCACAGTAAACAGAAAACACATTCTGAAGGATAATATATAGAATTAAAGCATTTTCACTCTGGGCAGATTTTCATACTGAGATGTTTCAGAATGAAATTGAACCTATCTTCAGAAAGAGGTTTAGTGAAGATATCAGCCCATTGATGGTCTGTATCAATAAATTTTAAGTTCAAAATTCCTTTCTGAATATAGTCCCTAATGAAGTGATGTTTTATTTCTATATGCTTAGCCCTAGAATGCAAAATAGGATTTTTACTTAAGCAAATAGCAGAAGTATTGTCACAGAGTATAGGGATGTTACTCTCAAAAATCTGGAAGTCTTCAAGCTTTCTTTTCATCCAGAGCATTTGTGTGCTACATCCTACTGCTGCTATGTACTCAGCTTTTGCTGTTGATAGTGCAATTGTGGATTGCCTTTTGCTGGACCAAGAGATCAGATTTTCTCCCAGAAACTGGCAGCTTCCAGAAGTACTTTTACGCTCTACTCTGTCTCCAGCAAAGTCAGCATTGCAGTAGCCTACTAAGCTGTAATCACTAGATTTTCTATAAAATAAACCCAGATTAGTAGTACCTTTCAGATACTTGAAAATTCGCTTAACAGCTGTTAAGTGAGATTCTCTAGGATCTGATTGGAATCTAGCACAAATACATACGCTGAATAAGATATCAGGCCTTGAAGCTGTCAGATAAAGGAGAGAACCAATCATACCTTTGTAGACCTTCTGTTCTACCTTTTTGCTTACCTCTTCTCTTTCCAGAATGCACGTGGGATGCATTGGAATCTTTGATGGCTTACATTCTGAGAGGTCAAATTTCTTCAGAAGATCTCTGACATATTTGCTCTGATGAATGTAAGTTCCCTCTGGAGTTTGATTGATCTGAATTCCTAGAAAGAATTTCAGTTCTCCCATGAGGCTCATCTCAAATTCTGCCTTCATACACTTAGCAAATTTTCTTCCAAGAGAAGGATTAGTATATCCAAAAATAATATCATCAACATAAATTTGACAGACTAAGATGTCATTCTTAACTGACTTACAGAATAAGGTAGTGTCCACCTTCCCTCTGGTGAATTCATTTTCTAACAGAAAGTTACTTAGTCTTTCATACCAAGCTCTGGGAGCTTGTTTCAGACCATATAGTGACTTCTTTAGTTTGAAAACATGTTCTGGATGTTTTGTACTTTCAAAACCAGGGGGTTGGTGCACATAAACCTCTTCTTCTATATAACCATTTAAGAATGCACTCTTGACATCCATCTGATACAGAGTGATGCCTCTATTAACAGCAAATGAAATTAAAAGTCTGATAGATTCTAACCTGGTGACTGGAGCAAAGGTTTCTGTGTAGTCTATCCCCTCTTGCTGACTATAACCTTGTGCTACCAGTCGTGCTTTGTTTCTGATAACTTCACCTTGTTCATTAAGCTTGTTTCTGAACACCCATCTTGTTCCAATGACGTTGAATCCTTTTGGTCTGGGAACAAGATCCCATACGTCATTTCTGGTGAATTGATTCAGCTCTTCTTGCATTGCTAGAATCCAGTCGTTGTCCAGAAGTGCTTCATCAATAGAAGAAGGTTCAATCAGAGACACAAGTCCCATGAGGGTTTCTTCAGAGTTTCTGAAGCTTGCTCTTGTTCTGATTGGATCTTCCTTTCTTCCTAAGATAGTTTCTTCTGGATGATCCACGCTGCTTCTGGGTAGTCTCTTCTGAGGTTGATCAGCAGCTGTTGTAGGATTGCTAGCAGTGCTACTTTCAGATGTTGAAGGAGTGTCTTTGTTGAGAGCTTCTGATGACTTGTCTTTAGAACCTGTAAATTCAATTTCCATACCTGCAAAAACTTTATTCTGCTTTGACTTTTCAGAGTCAAGCTTATCATCAAAACGAACACTGATTGATTCTTCCACAATCTGTGTTTCTGTATTGTATACTCTGTACCCTCTTGAGCGTTCAGAGTATCCTAACATAATACACTTCTGTGCTTTAGAGTCAAACTTGTTCAAATAATTTTTTGTATTTAACATAAAACAAGTACATCCAAATGGATGAAAATATGAAATGTTGGGCTATCTGTTCTTCCACAATTCATATGGAGTCTTTTCCAGAATAGGTCTTATTGAGATTCTATTCTGAATGTAGCACGCTGTGTTTATTGCCTCTGCCCAGAAGATCTTAGCAACGTTTGTCTCATTGATCATGGTTCTGGACATTTCTTGCAATGTTCTGTTCTTTCGTTCTACAACTCCATTTTGTTGGGGAGTTCTAGGACAAGAGAAATCATGCAGAATGCCTGTGTCATTAAAGAATGACTCAAAATCTTTGTTTTCAAACTCTCCACCATGATCACTTCTGACTTTAACGATTCTAAGATCCTTTTCATTCTGAACTTGGTTACAGAAGGTAACAAACACAGAGTGTGACTCGTCCTTGTATCTTAAGAACTTTACCCATGTCCATCTGCTATAGTCATCTACGATTACTAACCCATACTTCTTCCCACTGACTGAATCCGTTTTAACTGGTCCAAATAAGTCAATGTGCAGAAGTTCTAATGGCTTAGAGGTAGAAACAACATTTTTAGATTTGAAAGAAGCTTTTGCAAACTTTCCTTTCTGACATGCTTCACACAGAGCATCTTAATTGAACTTCAAATTAGGAAGTCCTCTGACCAGATTGAGTTTGTTAATCTGAGATATTCTTCTCATACTAACATGCCCCAATCTTCTGTACCAGATCCACTGCTCGTTGTTAACAGACAGAAGACACTTTACATTCTGACTTTTCAGTTCAGAAAGTTTGATTTTATAGATGTTGTTTTTCCTCTTTCCATTAAACAGGATAGTCCCATCTTTCTGACTAACAGCTTTACATGATTTTTGATTAAAGATTATATCATAACCGTTATCACTTAATTGACTTATGGATAACAGATTATGCATTAATCCATCTACTAGCAGAACATTATTTATAGAGGGAAGATTTCCATTACCTACAGTTCCAGAGTCAATTATCTTTCCCCTCTGATTGCCTCCAAAGCCAACGTGGCCTCCAGGCTTAAGTTCCAGGCTTTGGAACATATGCCTTCTTCCCGTCATGTGTCGCGAGCAGCCAGAGTCTAGGTACCATGACTGGTGTTTCTGATTTGCTGCTAAAGATATCTGCAACATGTATTATTTTATCCTTAGGTACCCATATTTTCTTGGGTCCTGATTTGTTAGATTTACCAAAACTCTGGTTGAATTTTGGTTTCACAGAATACTTACTGCTAGTGTATTTAATATCATGTGTGTGACCATACACAAAATGTGAATTCAGAGGAGTGTGTTTAATGGTTAAATCCATGACATTCTTTGGTGTAGGAACCTTACCTTGGTATCCTATTCCCTTCCTGCCGTTTCTGCTAACTCCATAGATTATTGAAGCCATTTTGCTTTTATCTATGCTTTTAGCAAGGAACTTCTGGAAACTGTGATCATACTCCTTGATGATCTCATCAGCGCTGCTGGGAGTTTCAGAAATTGGTTCCTTCTGAGAGTTTTGTAAAGTATTTTCTAATTTTGAAATTTTATTTCTCAGCTCAGAATTTTCCAATTTAAGACTCTCAGTCTTATCAGAGTCAGATTCGAGATTCCTTTTCAGGTTTCTGAATTTAACTCTAATCTGCTGGTACCTTTCCAGAATTTCATTAAGGCTTTCAGCAAGTTCAGCCTTAGTAAAATTAATTGCAAAGTCAGGAAATACGTCTTCAGTATCTGATTCTGAGTCTGATTCAAAAGCTTCACTGTCTTCTAAAATGTTGGCCATGAGAGCTATGTTTGCTCTCTCATCATCTGATTCTGAGTCAGCTTCAGACGAGTCAGAGTCATCCCATGTAGCCATGAGACTTTTCTTCTTTTCTCTTCCAAACTTATTTTTAGGCTTTTCCCTCTGAAGCTTTGGACAGTCACTCTTGTAGTGTCCTTGCTCATTGCACTCATAGCAGATGATGTCCTTGGTGTTTGGCTTTCTGCTTCCCGAGGAGCCTTCAGATCTTCTGTATCCAGAGGAAGAATTTGTCCTTCTGTATCTGGAAGAAGACTCATTCTGATCAGATCTTCTGGGATTCCTGAACTTCCTTTGCCTCTGCTTCCACAGTTGGTTCACTCTTCTAGAGAGGAGAGAAAGTCCGTCTTCTTCTGATGAGGATCCATCAGATGTTTCTTCAACTGCCTGCAAAACTTTAGACTCAGATTTTTGGTTAGATTTTAATGCTAAAGGCTTACCTTGCTTCTGAGGTTCATCAGCTTCTAGCTCTATCTCATGACTTCTGAGGGAGCTGATAAGTTCCTCCAGAGAAATTTTGTTGAGATCTTTTGCTAGCTTCAGAGCTGTAACCATTGGCCTCCACTGCTTTGGTAAGCTTCTGATGATCTTCTTGACGTGATCAGCAGTAGAGTATCCTTTGTCCAGAACCTTGAGACCAGCCACCAGAATTTGGAATCTTGAGAACATTGTTTCAATGGATTCACTTCCTTCAATTTTGAATGCCTCATACTTCTGAATGAGCGCAAGAGCTTTAGTTTCTTTGACCTGAACGTTGCCTTCATGCGTCATTCTGAGTGAGTCAAACATGTTCTTTGTTGTGTCTCTGTTAGAGATCTTTTCATATTCAGCATAAGAGATGGCGCTGAGAAGAATGGTTTTGGCCTTGTGGTGATTTTTGAAGTCACGCTTTTGTTGGTCAGACATTGCTTTCCTGTCAATCTTCTGACCGCTTGCATTCACTGGGTGCGTGTATCCATCTATCACTATGTCCCACAGATCAGCATCATGTGCCAGAAAGAAGCTTTCAATTCTGTCTTTCCAGTAATCAAAATTTTCTCCATCAAAGACTGGAGGTTTGCTGTTGAATCTGTCTCTGTCTTCATTGTTGTCATTGCTGGTGTGTTGATAAGTTCCTGCCATTGTGTTTTTCTGACGCTGGATCTTGTACTGACACGGTTAAGTGTTTTAGCTCAGAACCAGGCGCTCTGATGCCAATTGAAGAAGTGAAAAACACAATAAGGGGGGTTGAATTGTAAAAACTGGAAATCAATTGCAATCAACACGATATTTTTATCCTGGTTCGTTTGATCTCAAACTACTCCAGTCCACCCGTCAAGCTGATTTCGCCTCTCTCCAACGAGGTCTTAATCCACTATATTCAACTGAATATTACAATCTTCTTTAACAACTGCTAAAGCCTTCTTGAGTCAAACCACAAACCGGTTTCTCAAGGAATTACTTTCTTACAAAGAATTAAAATCTAGGTGTGTGAATGTTTTCTACAAAACTGTTTATCACAACTGTGATACTACACAAATTAAGCTTAAGAGAACTAGATTTCTAAAATAATTGAGTAAGGAATTTTGGAGCTTTTAGCAAACTGAGAATGAGGAAGATGATGAATAGCTTTTTGGCGTGTAGATTGTTGTAGAGCATTAGCCAATTCAATCTTCATTGACTTGTTTATATAGCATTGGAAATAGTGTATGTTGGAGCAATAATTCTGTTTCAATGCCAATAACATTCTTTCCTTATTAAGAAGATCTTGTCTGGAATGATGTCGTTGGTAATAACTCTTCTTGAATGCACAGTGCCGTTGCCACTTGAGTGTGTTTTGGCTTTGGCTCATTCTGACGCTGCTTAGGTGTTGATGAACTGTTGTTGTCTTTATCAGAGTTCAGAGTGTTGAGCGCAGATCTGTTCATCAAGCTACAGCATCAGCGCAAGTTGATCTTCTGATTCTGGTATCTGATATAACATCTTCTGATACTGATGTTGATATCCAATTTTCTGATGCTGATGAGGATGTTCTCATGCTGATACCTATCAGAGTTTCTGTAAAACAGAGTGTAATTTTTAGGTAGCAAGTAGTTCTTACATGAATCATACAATTAATATATCTTTGCATTTTGTTATCATCAAAACTTAAACTTAGGGTAGTAGATTCAAACTTTGTTCTAACACCCAGTTCCAAGCTTTATCCATTGACAATATAAGAGGAAATGAGAATTCTATGGTTTCGCTTAAGGATGCGCATCAGGTTGTGCGTAATGGCCATAGTGAAATTTAGGGACAAATTGTTGATCCACCTGTAAACAAGAATAAAGCTGGCCTGGAGTTCTCTGTGAAGAATGATAAAGGTAAGGGAATGAAGCTGAAGTCTGCTACAGGAAAGTATCAAGACATCTTCCATAGCGGGGGTTATCTTCATCCAACTGTTTCCGAGATCAATGCCATTGTGGAAGATGAAGCAGAGCCAGAAATGCCAAATTATGTGACGCACGGAGTTAGGGTTCATAACTGGATTACCATTGATGTTCCCTCTTGCATACATGTTTCAAAGTAATTTGTTTTGTTAATCTTTTTGAAAAAGATTTCACTCTGCCCAAGGTGAAAGTATTAACATTGTATGGGCTTATCTGTTTACTGTGACTTTTAAAATCAATAATAAAAGTTGTCTTTGTTTCCAAAATTATGTTTTTGTTTTTTGTTTTTTCTTGGAAAATGGTAATCAGAAAAAACCTTTCAAAATAAATAATAACTGAAATTCAATTTGCATGATCACTTGTTATATGTGTCAGTTTCTAAAAGCAGTCATAAATCATATGTACAGATTAATTAAAAAACCCGTTGAATACAATGACCTTGCACCCTCTCCCAACTTTGAATTTCCTGTGTATGGGGCCGAAGAAGAAGACTATGATGAGATTCCAGAAGAGGTATCACAGTTGCTTGAGTGCGAGGAGAATGCCATTCATCCATATAAAGAGCCATTGGAAGTAATCAATTAGGGTTCAAAAGAAGATCCGAAGGAAGTCAAGATTGGAGCATTGTTACATCTTGATGTGAAGAGCAGGTTGATTGATATGTTGAAAGAGTATGTGAATATATTTGTTTGGTCTTATCAAGACATGCCTGGTCTAGACACAGATATTGTAGAGCACCATTTGCTGCTGAAGCCAGAGTGCCCCCCAATCAAACAGAAGTTGCGAAGAACTCACCCAGATATGGCAGTGAAGATCAAAGAAGTTCAAAAGCATATTAATGTCGGTTTTCTTATGAAATCAGCGTACCCTTAGTGGATTGCAAATATTGTCCTAGTACTGAAGAAAGACGGAAAAGTTCGCATATGCGTAGATTATAGAGATCTAAATAAAGCTAGTCCAAAAGATGATTTTCCATTGCCACACATTGATATGTTATTGGATAGTACAGTAAAATTCAAAGTTTTCTCGTCCATGGACGTATTTGCCGGGTATAATCAAATAAGAATCTCTCCTGAGGACATGGAAAAACAATGTTTATCACACCCTGGGGAACATTCTATTACAGAGTGATGCCCTTTGGGTTAATGAACGCTGGTGCAACGTACCAGAGGGCTATGACAACCCTATTTTATGATCTGATGCACAAGGAAATTAAGGTATATGTTGATGATATGATCGCTAAATCCCAGACTGAAGAAGGGCATGTAGAAGATTTGTTGAAGTTGTTTCAGCATTTGAGGAAGTATCGTCTCTGCTTGAATCCAATTAAATATACCTTCAGTGTTTGGTCAGGGAAATTGTTGGGTTTCATTGTTAGCCAGAAATGGATTGAAGTTGACCCTGTTAAAGTCAAAGAAATTCAAGAAATTCCAGTGCCGAGAACTGAAAAGCAAGTCAGAGGGTTCCTCGTCCATTTGAATTATATTTCCAGATTCATTCCCCACATGACTGCAACGTGTGAACCGATCTTTAAGTTGTTAAAGAAAGATCAAGGTTGTGTATGGACAGATGACTTACAAAGGGCATTTGAAAGTATTAAAGAATATCTGCTTGAGCCTCCTATCTTGCTCCCTCCTATTGAAGGAAGACCATTGATTATGTATTTGACAGTGTTAGAAATTCCATAGGCTGTATTCTGGGACAACAAGATGAAACGGGGAAGAAAGAGTATTCCATTTATTATCTTAGTAAAAAGTTTACTGATTGTGAGTTGTGGTATTCCATGCTGGAAAAGACATGTTGTGCTCTGGCCTGGGCGGCGAAACGTTTGCGGCAGTATATGTTGAATCACACTAATTGGTTGATCTCCAAAATGGATTCAATCAAGTACGTTTTTGAAAAGCCTGCTCTTACTGGGAGAATTGTCTGCTGGAAAATGCTGTTATCTGAATATGATATCGAATACCTCACTCAAAAAGCTATTAAAAGCAGCTTATTGGCAGGTCATCTTGCTCACCAACCAGTTGATGATTATCAGTCTGTGATGTATGATTTCCCCGATGAGGATGTGATGTTTCTGAAAGTGAAAGATTGTGATGAACCATTGCCTGAGGAAGGTCTTGATCCTGAATCTCGCTGGAGTATGATATTTGATGGAGCTGTGAATGCTTATGGTAAGGGAATTGGTGTTGTGATTGTCACTCCACATGGATCACATATTCCTTTTACTGCAAGGTTAACATTTGATTGTACTAATAATATGGCAAAATATGAGGCTTGCATCATGGGTCTTGAAGAAGCTATTGATCTCAGAATTAAAATTCTAGATGTATATAGATATTCGACTTTGGTAATAAATCAGATTAAAGGAGAGTGGGATACTCGTCACCCCGGCTTGATCCCTTACAAAGATTATGCTAGAATATTGTTACCCTTCTTTAATAAAGTTGAATTCCATCACATCCTTAGAGATGAGAATCAAATGGAGGATGCTCTGGCAAGTATGGATTCCATGTATCAAGTGAATACTTGGCATGATATACCTCGAATTATAGTTCGGTGACTGGATAGGCCTGCTCATGTGTTTACAACAGGAGAGGTAGCAAATGAGAAACCTTGGTATTATGATATTAAGCATTTTCTTCAAACTCAAGAATACCCGATTGATGCATCGAATAAAGATAAAAAGACATTGAGAAGATTGGCAGGCAGTTTCTTCCTCGGTGAAAACGTGTTGTACAAGAGAAATTATGACATGGTCATGCTCAGATGCATGGATAGACACGAAGCATACATGTTGATGCATGAGGTTCATGAAGATTCAATTGGAACTCATGCAAATGGACATTCGATGGCTAAAAAGATGCTAAGGGTAGGTACTATTTGCTGACAGTGGAATCCGATTGTTACAAATTTGCAAAGAAGTGTCATAAATGCCAGATTTATGCGGCCAAGGTTCATGTGCCTCCAACAAATCTCAATGTGATATCTTCCCCATGACCTTTCTCTATGTGGGGTATTGACATGATTGGAATGATAAAACCCAAATCTTTGAATGGCCACCGTTTTATTTTGGTAGCAATTGATTACTTCACCAAATGGGTGGAAGCAGCTTCATATGCTAATGTTACTAAACAGGTGGTTGTGCGCTTCATTAAGAATAATCTTATATGTCGGTATGGCGTGCTGAGCAGAATTATCACCGAAAATGGCTCGAATCTGAACAACAAGATGATGAGTGAACTTTGTGAAGAATTCAAGATTTTCCATCACAACTCATCTTTGTACAGGCCGAAGATGAATGTGGTTGTTGAAGCTGCTAATAAGAATATCAAGAAGATCATCCAGAAGATGGTTGTTACCTATAAAGATTGGCATGAAATGCTCCCTTTCGCCTTACATGGATATTGAACATATGTCCACACTTCAATAGGAGAAACCCCATTCTCCCTTGTGTATGGAATTGAAGCGGTACTCCCAATCGAGGTTGAGATTCCCTCTTTACGTGTGATAATGGAAACCAAGTTGTCAAAGGCTGAATGGGTCTAGAACAGGTTTGACCAATTGAATTTGATCGAAGTGAAGAGAATGAAGGCTTTGTGCCATGGGCAGTTATATCAGAAGAGAATGAAGAAAGCTTTTGACAAGAAGGTCAAACCTCGTAAACTCAGAGAAGGCGACCTCGTGCTCAGGAAGATCTTGTCTTTAAATGCTGATTCTAGGGGCAAGTGGACTCCCAATTTTAAAGGCCCATGTGTTGTTAAGAAATCCTTCTCTGGCGGTACATTAATTATTGAAACTATGGATGACGAGGAGTTCCCACGTCCCATGAATGCTGATGCAATCAAGAAATACTTTTCCTAAAGAAATAAAAGAAAAGCTCGCTAAGTTAAAAACCCGAAAGGGAGGTCTAAGAAATAATTAGAGACATAAACAAAATAAAATTTCTCGCTAAGTTGAAAACTCGCAAGGGTAGCTTAGGAAAAAGTTAGGTACTTTCTTGGCAAGTAACTACATCGGACAAGACTTGATCATTGAAGCAACAACCTTCTTGGATCCTCACCATACTCCAACGGAAGCTGCTACTCAGGATTTCAAAAGTTGTTAGAGGGAATAGTGGTCATTGTATCTCAATGTATCTTTTCCATTATATATTACCATTTTTAGAACTTTGTAATCATCCATGGAGTCTCGTCATTCGCAGACTACCATTCTATCAATAAAACTTGAGCTTTTACCCAATTCTTTGTATTTCTTATTTTATTTAGCTTACAAAGACTACATTTATTATTGATAATAATTTTCAAAGTGAAAAGATTAAATAACAAAATTGTTTTTCAAAAAGAATTTACAACTTACTTTTACTTTAGGTTTTGTGATTCAAGAGGAAAACAAAAGTGGTGATCCTAGGAATGGACGAACTCCAGTAGTATTGAGAAGTGTTTCCCCCGGGAAGGTTTTCTCAGGATGTTTTTGCTGGTATGCGTGTGTTTGTTTTTGTATATTGAAGATGATATTAAGTGGCGTAAGGTGCAGTGTTGGGTTTGTGACTCCAGTGTCCCCAGTCAAGTCTTGGTTCATTTTTCTTCTTTTTGAGTTTGCATGATATGAAGACTCAATCCAAGATTCTCCAGTGAAGGCTTCGCTCATTTGATAGAAGTCCTTTCTCCCTAGAGAAGTTGGTGCAATAATTACTCTCGAAGAACATGTATCTCTAGTTTCCCCGGTGAAGAACGTATATTGGTTTCCCCTCGATGATATGGTGTTGACCTCCCCAATCGAGTCAGCACGAAGTCCCCAGTTGATGTCTCGATAATGAAGCATTATCTCCCTTAGTGAAGTCTGTATGATTTTTCTCCATTAAAGTTGCCCTGAATTCCCCAGTGGATTATTTTAAATCAGTTTTTCAATCTCCAGTAGAAGTTCCACCCATGAAAACATTTATTTCCCTGTTGAAGTCCGAGTGCTACTTCCTAGTGAAGCCTGGAGAAGGATGTTATATCCCTGTATCTGTACTGTTTTGTCGCTATATTATGTTTCTCCCCAGTAAAGTTAAGCTATATAGTAGGACTTTGTTTCCTTAGTTGGTGCTTATTTTCTTTTGGGATGATTGACTTGGATGTGATTTGGCCGAGTGTTGTGTGCGCTCGAGTTGGTTTCGTTTGTTTATCCCCAATATTATATGTTTGTTTTGTCAGATATACATGATAACACTCATACATTCATACATACATCATACATAGTTAAATTTAGTAAATAATTGCTCATTCACATTCGTTAATATTTTGTTGACGCATTACCCTGTTTTGCAGAGTTGTGTTATCCTCTCCCCAATAGAGTGTCAGCCATAGACATAAAGTGTATATTCTTTCAATTTCCCCACTGAGTTATCCCTCGTGGAAGATTTCTACTTTAGTCTTCCTACACAGCTCTTTGTCTGGATGATTTGGGTTTCCCTCTTGAGTTTATTTCTCAAAGAATGTATTTTGGTAGACTGTTTCACTCCAGATTATTTATGGTTTGAATCTTTGTTTCCCAGCAATATTATTACTTTGGATTTCTGCAAGCTTCGAGTTTTGGTTTGAGAATGTGCATTTATTTTGCACGAGAAGATTTTATCTCCTCGGCAGGAATATAGTGGTATTTCCCCAGGAAGCCATATTGCTTTCCCTATAAATTCATTTTTACGATCCTTCCTATAACAAAAAGTAGCAGGTCTCTTTATTTGAGAAACTTATACTTCCCCATAAATATCTATGTTACTTTTTTTTCTATCTTCTCTATGAGTGGATAGTTGGCAGTTTGTTATCAAATTACTCCAGTGGATGGCCAGTCGTTCAATATCGTAGAGACAATTCATTAAGAAATCTTTGTAAGTGATAGTCTCTTTATTTGAGACAGCTTATACATTACCCTTTCCAGGCAGAATGCCTTGGTTAACGAAGAAGTTGAGACCTGTTCTAGGTGAAACGCCGGAATTTTGGGAAAAACTTTTATCTTTTTGCTACCTTCAGTGAATGTTGGTAGTTCATCATCAGTGAACGGCGGTGCTATGATATATTTTCTCTCTACCTTCAGTGAAAGTTGGTAGGTTACCTTCAATGAAAGTTGGTGATTGTTATCTTTTTGCTACGTTCAGTGAACGTTGGTAGTTCATCATCAGTGAACGATGGTGCTATGATATATTTTCTCTCTACCTTCAGTTAAAGTTGGTAGGTCACCTTCAGTGAAAGTTGGTGATTGTTATCTTTTTGCTACCTTCAGTGAACATTGGTAGTTCATCGTCAGTGAACGGCGGTGCTATGATATATTTTCTCTCTACCTCCAATGAAAGTTGGTAGGTCACCCTCAGTGAAAGTTGGTGATTGTTATCTTTTTGCTACCCTCAGTGAACATTGGTAGTTCATCGTGAATGGCGGTGCTATGATATATTTTCTATCTACCTTCAGTGAAAGTTGGTAGGTCACCTTCAGTGAAAGTTGGTGATTATTATCTTTTTGCTACCTTCAGTGACCTTTGGTAGTTCGTCGTCAGTGAGCGGCGGTGCTATGATATATTTTCTCTCTACCTTCAGTGAAAGTTGGTAGGTCACCTTCAGTGAAAGTTGGTGATTGTTATCATTTTGCTACCTTTAGTGAACGTTGGTAGTTCATCGTCAGTGAACGGCGATGCTATGATATATTTTCTCTCTACCTTCAGTGAAAGTTGGTAGGTCACCTTCAGTGAAAGTTGGTGATTGTTATCTTTTTTCTACCTTCAGTAAACGTTGGTAGTTCATCATCAGTGAATGATGATGCTATGATATATTTTCTCTCTACCTTCAGTGAAAGTTGGTAGGTCACCTTCAGTAAAGTTGGTGATTGTTATATTTTTGCTACCCTCAATGAACGTTGGTAGTTCATCGCCAGTGAAAGGCGATTCTATGATATCTCTTTCATTCTACCTTTAGTGAAAGTTGGTAGTTCATCATCAGTGAACATCGATGGTTCTTTCTCTCTACCTTTAGTAAAAGATGGTAGTTCACCGTCAGTAAATGTCGGTGTTGTTATTTCTTTCCTCTTTCTACCTTCAGTGAACATTGGTAGTTTCGCCTTCAGTAGAAGTTGGTGTATCCTTTGACTCTTTATCATCCTCTATGAGTCGGGTCTTTTGATCCACTAGTGAATTATTTTCCTGGTTGGGTTTCTATTTTGTTTTTTTATTTCCTTTGTTACATCCCCAGTGGTGTGTTGCGTCTCTTTGAGATTGTTCATATGAATTCATACCCATAAGTGTTATACCCTAAAATTTTCCCTCCCATTCTTACACAAAACATACTCCTAGAGGTCCTCAATTGCTCAAGGATGCCCAAGAATTAACCAGACAAATTCTCTACTAAGGCAATGAACCTTCAACTAGGGTTTCCACTTTCATCAATATATGTGAACTCCAAAGGTCTAAAATCTTTTTCATGGTCCTAATATTTTCTCAAGACCATCCATGTCAAGTTTCATGCCTTGCACAAGATGTTTTCTTAGTCAACTGCTCAAATGCCTAAAAATCAATTGTACTAGGTCAAAAGTCAACTGTGATCCTCATGCAGTCAAACTTCAAGATTTTTGGTCAACATCAATATTTTGAAGTAACATCCATCATTTGATAAAGGGTTGATCATGATTCCTCAAGGAATGCCCCAAATTCATCAAAACTCAAAAGTTGCTAAATTAGGGTTTCTATAGGAAAAGTCAACCAAGCTTTGACCAAGCATAAATTTCTCATACTTTATCATAAATTTCCCATCCAAGGCTCATTTTGAATAGGATTCAATTCCCTAGAACTCATCTTCATCCCTCAAGTTCAAGAAATGCACTCATGAGAAGATATAAATTCAGACATTATAGGATCTTTTCAAAAGTCAACAAAAACACCTTTTGGGTCAAAGCTTTTATATGAACATGGAAGACCCAATGGAGATGAAACCAAAAGGGTTGTTTAAAGAACATCCTAAGATTTCTACATAGTCCAAGAACACCCTATTAGGATTAAAAATGAAAAAGATATGCATTGCTAAAGTTGACCAATTTTTGGTAAAGTGCATCAAGCAAATAATGACCAAACTTGAAATTTTTCCAAATGGGCCCATGTTTTCATGCTTGAAACTTGTTCCTAACATGGCCCACGACCCTTGATCTCATTCATGCTTTATTTTATTATTTTTATTATTTATTTTGATTTTTTATTCATTAAAAGTCAAAATTAAATAAAGAAATAATAGGAAATATGTAAGATATGCTTTACAAATCTTTTCTCATCAAATAATGGACAACAAAAGCTGGTATATCAAGATAAAATCATGGAGAAAGGAAAAGATTGGATTTGTTTCAAAAAATGAGCAAAAATCAAATAATTGAATGCAAATATTTTCTCACTAAAATCATGGATATTCTTCCTCTTTTGTTAACCTATTTGATTCACTTACATATAGCAGAGCATTCTAAACCCTAAACGAGAGAATGGAGACGCGCAGCCTGCCTCAAGGAGTCAAACAAATTTCAAAATTTTCAAAGAAAATTGAGACTTGAATTTATCTCTACAGGCCGATTCAAGCCATTCCAAGCATCAAACCACGTTCCTGGACATTCATTGAAGCGATTCCATCCCTTGCCAAGCTCTGAAGCATTAAGAATCACGTTCAACATCCATCACGTTTTGCCTCTTATGCTTAGTTTCAATTTTAATGATTCACCCATCATAAGTATGTTTTAATCATGTATTCATGTTTAATATCACATTTGCAATGTTTCTGGATGCTTTAATTTGAGTATGGATGCAGGAATCACACGATACCATTTTTAGGGTTTGGAGCTTCAATTTGGGATCTTTTGATACAGGCCAAATTGGACCAAAATAAGGACACCATCGTGTTCATGGCATCAAACCCAATCGAGCCTTGGCCTCACCATGAATTTATATTGCATATTCTTGATTTGTTGAAAATGCAGGGGCTATAGTGACAGACTGGGTCCGTAGGTAAAAGTTTTTACCTAAAACAACAGTTGCAGGAAGAAGATGATTAGGTGGCAGAATCCCATTGGGAGATTTGAATCTGCACGTGTTTTTGGGGCATAATGCCTAGTTTCCTTTATATTTTATTTGTTTAATTATATGTATGAATGAGCAGCCCAACGCGGATGGTTAAGGAAGGAGTATGTGAAGCTAACGACCTGGGTTCGATCCCAGGTCCAAGCATTTTGTTTTTTCCATTATTTCTTTACAGGATTCATTGCATGTTACACATGAGGTCCACCTTGCATCCTCCAGATCCAGCCATTGGATCATCCCTGGATCTAGATCCAACACTCAGGGAGTGCAGCGCATGGTGGACATTTCAGATCTGATTGCACTGAATCAAACAAGTGATTGGGCTTATGAATCTTGGGCCTAGTACAAAAAAGAACCACCCCCACCCCCACCCCAGATTACTAACAACATCAGCAGACCCGTTTCTTTTTCTTTTTTGTTTTTGATTTCATAAATTTTTTTATTTGCTTTAATTATTTTTGTATTTCTTAAAATAAATCATTTTTTATTAATCATGAAATATAAAATCACAAAAATGTAGAATTAGGTTTTTTTTAATTTAAATTAATTTTATTGAAAATAAATTAGTCTAATTAGATTAACTTGATTGCTTTTTTTATTAATTAAAATTAACTAAAAATTAGGTTTAATTTGCAATTTAATTATTTTCTCAATAAAAAAATACACAAAAATATTTTTTAATTAATTAGAGTTTTTAAGCTTCTAATTTGTTCCCGTCTTAACTTTCGCGCACTTATTTATTTTCACTTTATTTTCCAATTATTGTATCTGTATCAGGTTTGTAATGGTTTTAAACTAGGTTTTGTTTACCGCTTTTTATTTACTGCCTATTCCCCAAGTTTGGTTATGTAACCCCTCCCCGAAGCCTTGTAATAGTTAGGACTTTAATTTCTCGCACTTTTACTTTCTGCTATTATAAACTGCTAGATGATTGATGATAGGATTGTATGCGAAAGACAAATGAAATTAAAAAGGTAGAAAACCCTAATTGTTCAAAGATAAATAAACTGAAAAACAACCACTTGCACATGCTCACTCCTAGGGTTTGCCCCACTTCGGCTGCCTTCGGTGAACAGTCGTGAAGTATAGGGAGTTTTAGTGGTTTCCCTCTAGTCCCGAAGATCAAAATGACCCATTCGAATGTTGCCTTGGAAACACTACGCTAAAAAAGACCTACGAAAGCGCTTTTTTTGTCCTTTAAAAGCGCTTAAAAGCGCTTTCTAAGGTGGCGCTGCTATAGGTTTTAGCAGCGCTTTTTGTTTAATGAAAAGCGCTTTCGTAGGTCTACTTATGACAGCGCTTTTTCTAAAAAGCGCTCTCATAAGTACCCTTATGGCAACGCTTTTTCTAAAAAGCGCTCTCTTTAGTACCCTTATGGCAGCGCTTTTTCTAAAAAGCGCTCTCTTAAGTAGGCTTTTGGCAGCGCTTTTTCTAAAAAGCGCTCTCTTAAGTAGGCTTTTGACAGCGCTTTTTTATGAAAAAGCGCTTTCATTGGTGGCACTTTTTTTGGAAAAAAGCTTTCATAGGTTGTCTTTTAGCAGCGCTTTTTCTTGGAAAAGTGCTGTCATATGTTTACCTTAGACATCGCTTTATGTGAAAAAGCGCTGTCATAGGTCTACCTATGAAAGCGCTTTTCTCCAAAAAGCGCTTTCATAGGGTGTTTTTTTTAGAGGTATAATTTATATAATTCATATACCTGCATTGTTTGCAGCATATTATTTATATAAACTGGTCAGTTGCCATAACCTGTAATTCATAAATAGCGGTAATGCATTGTAATTCTGATACCCCGTTCTCGTACTCTTTCGATAATCGATTGGAATACATCCATGTCTTATCCATGGTTTACGGTTTCTGAGTCAATCTGAGCTAAATGATAAATTAGAAAACAAAACCAATACTCAAAACTTGCACTTGCTCTTGCACAACCATATAACAAAACCAATACTCAATACTTTTCACTAAATTCATTTTATTCTATCAACTACTTTAGTACACAAGTATAACACAAGAAACCATAAACAAGAAACTATCATTGCTCAAAATCAATCATAAATTATGTTTGTATCTCAAATTATATATAAACCATTGTTATCAGTATTGTAACTCAAAATCAGTCTTACAAAATCAACCCTAACAACAACTAAACCAGTCCTTATATTATTCTCTGCTCAATAAAATATTGACACAACTCCTCTTTGGTTTCTTCCAACTGAAGTTTCGTGTAATATGCACATTTGTACTCATCGAAGTACTACATAACAAAACATAATATGCATGATTTAGTTAAAAGTAAAAAATTATATGAAATATCCGAGAAATAATAAAACAAATCCTAAGTTATAAATTCATACCGTGACTGGAATCTCTATTTGATTCAGTTGAATGATTTCTTTGATAAACCGTATAACGAAGTATCCGCAATCTATATTGTTTTGTTGTTGAGGACACTACATAGAAAAACAAATAAGAATATATAATTGTATTGTTTTATCAAATAGCGTAAATATTATAAGCAAAATAGTGGAAATTAATATACCTGCACTTTGATCCAATTAATGTTGTTTGATTTAGACCGTCGTACCCGAGCTTCTCTTTGACACCGAAATACTTGTATCGCTCTAACAAAATAAAAATATATATTTAGAACAATGTTACAGAAATAATTAAATACATAAATACACACAAATATTTAGAATAATCTCACTTACGTATCAATCATTAACTTCATATCCGGATAATTTGTCCAATCACCGTCAACCGAATTCAGATAATAGACCACTTCTTTTATAGGATTGATAGAAACCAACAACCATTGACGTCTATAAATTAAAACAACAGTTTAGAAGAAATTTTTCTACCCAAAAATTACAAATATTAAAATGAACTTAGAATGAAAATCTAACCCTGTAGGAATAGTATTATACGCCCAAAGATATAAGCTTTCTGTACTGCCAGTTGCCATGAATCTTTCGACTAAGTGCTCTCTTACTGAATCCGGTTCCCTACCAATTGTCGCTCCACTGACACGGGAGGAAGACACAAAATGGAATCTGTTTGACAATTGATTCCCGCGCATCAATTTGTCATATAACAGCCTTAAATAAAAACCTAATTAATATTAGAGTATATTCATTGAAAATGTTTAAAAAAGATTTCAGCTAATTACATAATATAAAGATGGGGTTACCGGATGTATGCGTGCATAATACTGACGCTCAATTCTTTATGACGGAAAATCTGTTCCACGTCCTCATGTCCAATTATTTCGGTGCAAGGAAAACCAAAAATACCTTGATCCATATCCATTTGACGAATACCACCATCCATCAAATTTGTTGTTCCCACTATTGTTTCAAGACACTGCCGGTATCGAGGGAAAAATCTAGTAGGCACCCTTTTCTTGGGTGGTACGCCAACGATTTTCTGGCTCACTTGTTGTGACCCATGAAAAGGTACCTAAAAATCATATAAAATCGGTTAAATTATAAAATTATGCAGTTTTTTATTCGGATCATATAATTAACACTTTAAACGTACCTCTTTTGGTGATACGTCAGACTCGTCGTGCCGCAAAATCCCTTTACCCTTAGATGCGGGTGTTGTAGGAGTCTATAATTACCATGGAAATAACTGAGGTCAGAACTGACAGTTGAAGACTTAAAGATTCATAATTGTTTTCAACATACCTGATCATCTATGAAAATGAGGTCTGATGGCCATGCAACAAAAGATCCAATTGCATCTCACAGCAATGTGGTCTCAGTAACAATGTCAGGTACCGGCAGCAATGCATCCATATCTAAAGCAATGTCAACCGATACTTTCATGTGACCATCCGGAAGCGGTCTATTATGAAGTAAATCTCCCGAACTGTTATGGACTTTTCCCTTGCCAACTAGTCGATAAGTCGGTGACGATAGGTATAGCTGGCAAGATGAAATGCCCTAAACCAATAATAACCGTTAGAAGTGACTAAAAATATTCTATAGTAATAATGGATATATATTGAAAATTACCTCGGGAAATTTATACTGACAGTTGATACTAGCTTTGTCACTAGTTTCTTTCAATTGTGAACTGCTCTTTTCCGCCATATATCTCTCTTTATCCTTCTGCAACTCACGAACTTGAGCTTGTAAATCCTGCAATATTTGCATCACTTCTGCATTGCTAGGATTTCTTCTCCTTGGATGCTTATACAAAGAGGTTGGAGTCACACCATGACCTTTACCCCTCACCCGACCCGGATACTCAGCAATATTTAGTGCTCGACTAAGTACGCTCCTGGTATCGTGATGATCCTCACCTGGGGATACCGATTGGGACAAGGTCTCCTGTAATTCAATTACATATAAAAAATTATTAGTGGAGATAAAAAATTACTTAAATATTAATAAACATTAATTGATTTAAATAAAGACACAATCTTATACTTACACATTCATCATACACATGTTGAATATCGGGATTAACAACTTGATCCTTGCCCACACGGGCTTCCTTCCACAACAAATGTGCCGGTAGTGATGTTGCGTCACTTTTCGTCTCTTCTAACTACGCAATGACGGAAGTCTTAAGATCATCAACTATATAACACATTGAGAGAATTAATAAGATCGTAGAGTTTATATTTACTTACAATTTTTTCCTCTAAGCGAGCATATCCCAAACGCCCTTTTTTGTATGGATATGCGGGTTTTGACGCTCTCTCGTGATTTATAGCACTCACTTTCTTGAAATTCTCGTCTCTTCTTTGGCCTACAAAACCAACCCATTCTTCAGGTGTAATGAAGTTCTCATATTTCTTTGGACGTTCTGGATCCTCTTCAAGAAAATTTCCTTCATCATCTTTAAGATACTTGTTTATTAAAAATGTTCTCCACCCTCTGTCTCTTTTTCCAGCCAAACCCATTATATACTTTTTACGGGTATCTTCAATGTTAAAAGACCTCTACAAAAAAACATACGCATAAAGTGTGTTAGTAAAAGAAATTTAAACACATATTATCGTCAAGATAAAGCAAATAACAAAAACCATATATGTACCTTTATCTCAGTCCAAACTTTCTCCTTAGCCTCATCCAACTCTCCTCTTTTCCATCTAGGAGTGGTGATCGGAATGTGTATACGAACAAGCGTACCAATATAGCTTGTCAACTTTGCAGCATTAGACCCAATTAATTGGTCATTATCATTCCATTCTACATTATATGTTACTCCTCTATCTCTATCACGGATGATTCCCCTCATAATAGTTATACCTCGTGTAATATCTTTTTCTGAAGTATTTTCTTGAGTATTTTCAGGAGCATTTTCAGGAGCATTTGCATCTTTTGAGTTTTCTTGATTACTAGCCATTTGACCTGTAATAATGAAAAAAAATAAAAATGAAATGGCAAATAAAAATGAAATGACAAATATAAAAATGAAATGACAAATAAAAATGAAATGGAAAATTAAAATGAAATGACAAATATAAATGAAATAGCAAATAAAAATGAAATGACAAATATAAAAATGAAATGACAAATAAAAATGAAATGGCAAATTAAAATGAAATGACAAATATTAAATATCAGGAGCATTTGTACCCCACCCTATTAAGATCCACTTGCAAAAAACCTGACTTATCCATTCGTATGCCATTATTATTTTCAACCCACTTGCAACCAAATATAGGAATCTGAAACTTCTCGTAATCAAACATCCAAATGCGCTCGATAACCCCAAAATATGACAGGTTTGCAAATTTTGGGTTTAAGTCCTTCACACTTGATATATGCATTGCTTCAGTGATCAAGGTGACACCACTATTTTGCATAGTACTTTTGTCATCTTGTTCTTTGGTATAAAATGTGTATCCATTAATTGCATATGCGCTATAAGAAAACACAACTAAACTTGGACCGTATGCTAAACATCTCAATCTTTCTGTTACTGAAGCATGATCTGAACGATACTTTGAATAAATATGTTCCTTAAACCATGGTATGAAACTTTGATTATGCTCTCGTACAATCCAATTCTCATTTCTATTCGGATTTAAACCTCGAAGAACACCCTTGTGAATTTCAACATACGGCTCAACTTCAAGCTCATTATGTAGAACATACAAATGCACTTGATCCCGTTCGACCATTGATACTGTCACAACTTTATTTCCAATTAGCTTCTTACCTTCTTTTTTTTCAACAATGTGAGATTTGGGGAGTCCAATTGATTGAACATTTGACAGATATTCAGTACAAAACTCAATCGCTTCTTCAACAATATATCACTCAGCAATACAACCCTCTGGTCGACTTCGGTTTTTCACATACCCTTTTAATATTTTCATATAACGTTCAGTAGGGTACATCCATCTCATATAAGCTGGTCCGCACAGTTGTGTCTCTTTGACAAGATGAACGACAAGATGAACCATTATGTCAAAAAATGAGGGAGGGAAATACATTTCAAGATCACGCAAAGTAACAACTATTTCTTTTTGCAATGTTGGTAAGATCTCAGGATCGATCACCTTGCTGCAAATTGACTTGAAGAAAAAACACAGTTTAGTTATTGCGCTTCTTACTTTTTCTGGAAGAATAGAACGTATACCTATCGGTAGAAAATGTTCCATTATAACATGGCAATCATGCGTCTTTAAATTCTTTAACTTGAGGTCTTGCATAGACACAAGTCTTCTAATATCTGATGAGTAGCCTTCTGGAACTTTAACCTCACTTAGGAACTTACACAATATTTTTTCTCCTTTCTGGATAGAGTGTAAACAGCAGGTGGTAGATATGTTCGTGTTCCTTTTTTCACGGGTCCCAATTCAGTTCTTATTCCCATATCTACCATGTCCTCCCTTGCTTTAAGACCATCCTTAGACTTCCCTTTTATATTGAGTAACGTACCAATAACACTGTCAAATACATTTTTTTCAATATGCATAACATAAAGAAAATGTCTTACGTACAAAGATTTCCAATATGGCAATTCAAAAAAAATCGACCTCTTCTTCCACCCACCTGTAACAACTTTATATGCAAAAGGCTTGCCAAAATGAATACTCACATCTTTCACCTTTTCAAATAATTGATCACCTGTCAATCCAGGCGGAGCTCTACGTTGTTCGGTATCTCTGTTGAATGCTTTTCTCCATCCACGATATTGATGTTTAGAATTTAAGAATCTACGATGACCGAGAAAGACATTCTTCTGACAAAATTTCAATCGCATCGTATCGGTTCCATCTTCACAGACAGGACACGCTTTTTCACCTTTAATGCTATACCCGGATAGATTTCCGTAGGCTGGAAAATCGTTAATTATTCCAAACAACATCGCCCTCAAGTTGAAACTTTCTTTCCTATACCCATCATAAACCTCCACACCGTTCTCCCACAAAATCTTCAAATCTTCGATTAAAGGTTCCAAATATACGTCTATGTCATTTCCTGGTTGTTTAGGCCCAGAAATTAACATAGATAACATCATGTACTTACGCTTCATACATAGCCACGGAGGTAGGTTATAAATCATAAGAATTACAGGCCATGTGCTATGCGAGATACTTTGAATACCGTGTGGGTTCATTCCATCAGTAGACAATGCCAAGCGAAGGTTTCTTGCGTCTTTTCCAAATTCAGGATAATCATTATCAATTTTCATCCATTGTGGTGAATCTGCCGGATGTCGAAACTTTCCATCAACAATTCTGTCATCTGCATGTCAAGTTAAGTGTCTTGAATCGGTTTCACTACGATACATCCGTCTAAATCTCGGAATTATAGGAAAATACCATAAGACTTTTGCCGGAGACAACTTTTTCTTATATCGAGGGGCACCGCATTTAGGACACTCATT
Source organism: Vicia faba (assembly GCA_948472305.1). Lineage (NCBI taxonomy): Eukaryota > Viridiplantae > Streptophyta > Magnoliopsida > Fabales > Fabaceae > Vicia > Vicia faba. Next base: position 224,578 of record CATIWC010001650.1, read on the forward strand.
TAACGATGCATACTCGTTTCGAAACAAAACGCAATCTTTTGGACAGGCATGTATCTTGTCATAGCTCATGTCAATAGAGTACAACATCTTTTTGGCCTCATACGTTCGATTGGGGAGAACATTATCCTCTGGTAGCATATCTTTCATAAGGGCTAATAACTCTGTGAAACTTTTATCCAACCATCCATTGCCCGCCTTTAAGTTGTACAACTTTAATACCGCAGACAATCTTGTGAATTTTGTACAACCATTATACAACGGTTTCTCTGCATCGCTTACCAACCTCTCGAACATTTTGGGACAATCATTAAGATCTTCTTCAAGTGCTTCTGCAATCACTTCAACTCGATCATAATCGTATGTATCTGTGCCATTGTCGTTTGAAGCATAGGTCCTATTATCCCCCGATTCATCATTCCTGTCACTTTTCTCACCATGCATATTCCAACATGTATAACTTCTATCAATTCCATACCGTATTAGATGCGATGCCAACTGAACCGCGTCAACCCGATTCCCATAACAGCAACACAAACAAGGACATGTCATTCGACCGGGGTCTTCGGCGTGCGCAACAACAAACTTAACGAATTCCGATACCCCGTTCTCGTACTCTTTCGACAATCGATTGGAATACATCCATGTCTTATCCATGGTTTACGGTTTCTGAGTCAATCTGAGCTAAATGATAAATTAGAAAACAAAGCCAATACTCAAAACTTGCACTTGCTCTTGCACAACCATATAACAAAACCAATACTCAATACTTTTCACTAAATTCATTTTATTCTATCAACTAATCACATTTTATGATTACATCACTAATCACAATTCTTAACTCTCACAATTTTATATAAGCATGCATTCTGTTACCTTAAAAAGTTGTTTTTGTTTCTTTATCCATCTCATTAACAAGTTAATTAATCACTTTACATTATCTCTAATTAAATATACATATAGATATAGATATATAGATACATAATAATGAATGGTAATGTGAAATGGGTAACCCCGTTTGTTAATGAATCATAATTTCCACCACCATTCACTAACACAACACAACATCATTAGCACAACCCTCTACATGTCCGTTTCTTATATACTAGTACACCCTTGTTTCATCAAACTCAAGGGCTACCCTATACCAAACTTCATCTGTTTCTTATATATGGCATGGCCTCATTTTAGTCTAAGATATGTTTTCTACTACGAAATTTTGTAATAAACAAAAAGGACAAAATATTTTGTATAGATTGAAAAGAAGAAACAATCACCTGACAGTTCTCCTGTGGCAAGCGGTTCTCCGGTGAGATATATGGCTCTTGTTTTCTGACGATTTGACACGTTTGAGTTCTCCGATGAGATATGTTTCTCTGAATCGGAAGGTCCTGAAGAAGTTAAAGAAACCGATTAATTTCCAAAACACATTAAACAAACATCAAAAGACAGAGAGCCTTAATCGGGAATCACAACCTGCCGTCCAACTAGTGTGAGTGAGAAACACTAACTGTGCTTGCTAATCAATGAAACAAGAATTTTGTATGTCACTATGGCTTCCAAGAATATATTCCGTGCCCGATTATTCAATAAACGCTCAATAACTTTTAAAACATAATCACCTAACACTAAACCGTCCATTGCTCCAAAAAAAAGGTAACAAAAAAATCATCAAAGTGTTTTAGGAAACATTCAAAAATCATCAAACAACAACAACAACCAATACACTGTGAATGATGAAGAAAATAATAATCAACGAAAAGCAAAACTGATTTCAGAATACATAATAGCCACAGTACGAACCTTGTGAAGAGAGGGACGAGTCGTGCGGCAGCGATGAGAGTTGACGATGGTGGCGATTGAACGGAAAGAGCTACTGTGAGAGGACGAAGAAGGAACAGGAACGAATTTGGGGGTTGGGTTGGAAGAAAGGAAACACAACAGCCACAGTACGAACACACCTTTAATCAAACACAATAAAATTTATTATAAAATAACCTACGAAAGCGCTTTTAAAAGCGCTTTCTAATGGTCATGTATAACAGCGCTTTTACATAAAAAAGCGCTTTCGTAGCATATCCTATAGCAGCGCTTTTAAAAGCGCTTTCTAAAGGCCAAATTTAGCAGCGCTTTTGAAAAGCGCTTTCTAAGGCTGACCTTTAGCAGCGCTTTTGAAAAGCGCTTTCTTAGGTACCCTCTGAAAGCCACCCTTTAGCAGCGCTTCTCCAAAAGCGCTTTCTAAGGGTTACCTTTAGCAGCGCTTTTGAAAAGCGCTTTCTTAAGGAACCCTTTGAAAGCGCTTTTTTTAAGCAAATTTTTTTTAATACCTAAAAGCGCTTTCGTATGTGTGCTGCTAAAGCTTATTTTTGGCGTAGTGAAAGATCTTTAGGACTTTAGGGTAACTACTAAGGTTTCCTAACCATTGCTTTTGTGACCGTACTTATCCCTTCGAACGTCCCTTAAACTCCAATGATGAGCAAGCAATTTAAAAACACACACAAGCAATTTAAAAATGAGCAAGTACCTAAGAGCCCGTGGAAAATCACGGATAGAAAGGGTGCTAACACCTTCCCTTTCTATAATCTACCCCCGTACTCAGAAAATCTCGAAAAAGGTTTTTTCTGTTCTTTTTCATTTTCCTTTGTTGGATGAAAAAAAGTCGATGGCGACTCTTGCTTACTGCGACATTTGCAAATACAAACGCAAAACCAATATTAACAGTCGGTTTTGCCACCGTGTCACAATAAGTATTGCATGGCATCTTAGGACCAACAATAAGGTTTGTTTTATATTTAAGTATCTTCGATCGCGTTGACACGAAGATTTTTAACCTTCGTATCTCCGGATAGAAGAAACTTAAATAAGGGCAATTCTTGTACCCTAATTTTTGCCCCTAAGATCCCTTCATCATACCATATTGATTCAATCATAACAAGATCACATTAGGGTTTTTGATTCTCCTCCCTATCTTTAGTTTTGATCTTTGAGGAATCACCAAGCACCTTGACTTGTTTTCTTTTGTGATCATGAATATTTTCTATTAATTTTATTTCTAATTAATAAAATGCAATGTTGGTTTGTCTTACTTGTCAATAATGTAGGTAAAGGCAATCTGGCCTAGCAAGTTGATCCATGAGTTCATGAGTTTATTTTCATGACCTAGTCAATAAAGCTTGATAAATTCAAACCTTGCCATTGAAGTTCTTTTGGAAGAAATGGCATGGCAAGGTTTATTTTGGTTCACTACATTTCAAAGTTATCAAAATTGATTCAAAAGTAAAAGGGGTTGATTGAAGAAGTTGTCATGGTTGGACAAGGTCTTGTTCCCATTGGTCACAAGTGCATTTTTCTCTCAATTATCAAGATATGGAAGTGTTTTTGGTTGATATGAGTTCTCATTATCATCCTCAACAACTTCTATTTACAAAGAAAGAGTGTTGGTACAAGAAGGTTGTTCAAAATTGTCAAAGTTCCTCAAAGCATTTTCTTGATCTAGGAGCTAGGGTTTTGAACTTCAAATAAGTATATCTTGATCATCTTTTGGTATTTTTGAGTGATTCTAAAGACATACTTCTATTCAAAGGGTTATTAACAAATCACTTCAAAAGTTTCAAGGAGTTTTAATGTGGAAGAAACTTGATGATGAAGAAAGATTACAAGTCCTCCAGATGAACCCCCAATTTCTCATGTGTGACTTCAAATGATCATAATTTGGTGAATTTTTATCACCTTGAGCCCACTCTTTTTCCACAATGATCTTGAGCATGTGAACTTTTTTATATGAAAAGTGATAAAATGGATGGAAGATGCCCTAAGGATGCAAAACATTATGGGTTATTTCATGATTTTTTGCCAACTTCAACAATTCATAACTCTCACAATTTTTGGAGATTTTGAATGGTTCAAGTTTCAAAATGTCATTCAACAGGTCTATTTCATGCAATATTTTTTGGTCAAGAGCAAATTTCAAATGGAAGACCATGTTTGGATGCAAAAGATTAAAGGTCACTTTTGAAGAAAAATTTGAAATATTTCGAAGTATGGAAAGTCAACTTTTTCCCCCCAACTTTGACTCAATGCAACTTTCAGCTCAAGCATCCATTTGATTCCATTCTTTTTTCCATTGCAAAGCTTGTAACCTCATATTTCTAAAGCATCAAGAATCATTCCCTAAGACCCCTTGAGCTGAGAATGCCATTGATTTGAACTTGGTAACTTGAAACTGAAGTTTCTTCAAAAGTTAGCATTTGAAATCATTGATTTAGCTTCTAAACACTTTATTTCCGCGTGTTTTTTCTTCTAAACATGTTTAGTGAACTTCCAGAAGTGATTAGCATAGAAAAACACACGTTTTGGATGAGTTTTGATCAAATTAGAAGTCACACTTTTCTTGTTTGCAACTTCACACGATTTCCCTCCAAACTTCATCATTTCACACGCTTGAAAATTCCATTTGATTCCCTATAAATAGAGGGTCATCCCCCATTCATTTCCTCAAGCTTGAATATCCAGAATCACCCTGCCAAACTTGCTCCATAACTCAATTTTCTGTAACTTCGAAATCAATGTTCAAGCCTTTTTCAATCCAATTTTTCTATCAATTCACCTTCCTTGATCTTCCCTGAAGCTAACCATGCAATTACCTTCAAGAATCATGCCCTATATTGCTTCATAGAAGTCTAGTTTCAGATCTCTTCAACTCAACTTCAATAGGTAGATTTCTCCATCAATTCTTCAAAACTTTGATATCATTGTGAAGCTCTCATTGCCCTGGTTCTAGTCGCAACACTTACTTTTATTTGGAAACACGTTTTGACTATGAAATTTCAAATCCCTTTTCAAAACTTTCCTTCCAAATTGGTTGAGCTACAATTTATATAAATTTGTCGCGAAGGTGTGGTTGTCTTTGTCTTGAAGAGACGAAGCGAATGGCATATGTCTGAGCTTCTGGTTTTACACTTTGAGAGACCTGGAATTCACGTTGGCTGGAGGTTAAAGATGATCAACATGTCATCTTCTAACCAATGAAGGTGCGCCACTTGTTTTTTTGAAATCTGATTTAATTAATGATTCAGTACTTTATTCACTAAAGTCCATAACATGCACAGCACGCCAGGCCCACTTGATCTGTTTACTAACACATTTTGACATTGATCAGATGGCCCATATTTTTTGGTTTGATTTTTTATTTTCTGATTTTTTATTTTAATTGTTTTAAATTTCAAAAAATCATAGAAAAATTCATTTTTAGTCCAAAAAATCTGAAAAAGTTATGAAAAATATTTTTGATTTTTCTCTTTCTGATTTTTATTTTTTCACAAATTTATTGTGTTTTGATATTTTTTACAAATTTTCATTTTATTTGAATTGTTATAAATGTTTAAAAATACTTTTATGCATTTTTAAATTCTGGAAAAATTATGGAATGATCCAATGATATTGTGACAAATATTGGTGACCTCATTTATTTTTTATTTCTGACTTTATTATTTTTTTATCATTTTTGGTTTATTTTAATAATTCTTTCAATTTGAAAAAATAGTTTCTGACTTTAAAAAATTTTAAAAAAAATTTAATAAAAATATTTGAGTCCTTTTCTGATTTTTCTATGGCCTTACTTTTTATTTCTTGATTAATTTGAACATAGTTGATATTTTTCTCTTTTATTTCTATTTTAAAACATTTTTAAAAAACCTTTTTTTTGGTATATATTAAATGCAATATTATTTTGTGATTATTTTCTGGATGATCTTGGGTTGAATTTTTTATTATGAACTTTATTAACATCATTGGATCCATGGTGTTGAATCTAACTCCATAAAAATGGATGAATGATTTTAATAATAGTTTGATTAAAATTTAATTCAAATATGGTTTGTATATTCTTCCCCACCCCTCTTCATCTTATCCCTTTCTCATTGCACTAAGTGTTATTGGATCATGATCACTATATCATGTCTCAAAACAAAAAGGTGCATAGATTGCTATCGACCGACCTCAAAATAGGTGTGACTTCTATATAAGTCCACTTATGATTGCTTAACATAGCGCTAAATTTTGTCCCGATTCGAATAAATGATAATTCGTGGTCCAAACCTATGTTTGCAAGCCCAAATATGTTAATTTGATTGATCCAATAACTTTGAGATTCATTGCGTGGAGCTTTTAGTTCTACCAATCCTCTAATGGATCTACAACACTTTTGGTCAATGCGGATCACTTAAACATCGTTGATAATTAAATAGTACTCCCTCCGTTCCTTTTTAAGTGTCGTTTTAGAAGAATTTTTGTGTTTCTATTTAAGTGTCGTTTTTATAGTTTAATGTTATCATTTGTCAATTATATCCCTACTTTCTCAATAACTCCACTTCACATTTTCCATAAAATTAATTATTTTCTCAATTAATTATTGGAAAAAGAGAGATGGTGTATGATTGAATTTATTTGGAAAAAGAAAATCAACGAGGGTATAATAGGAAAAATAACTCTAATAATCCATTATCTTGGTTGAAGAGCTTTATGCTAAAATGACACTTAAAAAGAAACGGAGGGAGTACTTTTGAGGATTCCAAATGGATGATATACTTGACAAAAACCAAATGCAACTTATTGTGTGGAGGCTTTGGTTCTACCAATCCTCTAATGAGTTCCAAATGCAAGTTTCAAGATGGTCATCCAACTAACCACTAATTATACAATTGATTTTACTTTATGCTTTTATTTTTAAGCTTTATGTACCATTTACTTTAAGCATTACATTTCATGTTATTTGTATTTTTGCTCACTTGAGCATTTATATTCTTGTTTTCAAGACACCTAATAATCAACATGAACCCTAAAAAACTCTTTAATGATACTTGGACTCTTTGGTCACTATCCTTGGCATTATGGAGTATTGGACTTCTTGGACTTAGGATTAGAAACCTTAACCTATGTTGGAGACCTTGTGGCCTTAATTGATATTTTATCGGGAGTTCTTGAGATTTACCTCAAGATATTGGGTTGTTTGTTTGTATTATGTGCAGGTCATTGTGATTATATACTTTGTTTGTAATCTGGAATTCACCCGTATACAGCCGTTACTCTGCCCAATTTTTGTGAAGACTTAATACACTTGAAGTTTGGTTTTCTCAAGAGGTCTAGTATCTTTACTTACTTGGTTTCAATCCAAAGAATGAGAATTCTATCTTGAATCATAATGTCAAGTATTGGCTTCTTGTTGGTTAGATGTTTCTTATCCTTATCTTTTACCTTATGCCTTAGGATAGTCTCTTCTTCTCCTCCCATCTTCTTTAATTTCAAAAATCTCCTTCCTCCTTTTGAAAACTCTTCTTGTTTTGAAACTTGAACCATTTTCATAATAAACTTGGACTTAGGTCCATGCATTTTCAAAACCTTTTCATAAATAAACTCTAATCAATCTAATAATACTTTGACATTTTTTTGTGAGGAGACTAAAAGTCAATCAATTTCATTCAAAAACCATTTTTGCCACTTTGGCTTTTTACTTTAAACTTTTCTCAAAAGATTAGACTCTTGTCAATCCTTGTAGTGATGCAAACAACTATACTTCTACAATATGTAGTGAAGAAAGATATTTTCCACTTGGGTGTTGAGTGAGGCATTGTTAACTTTAAAATCCAAGCCATATCCTCCACTTTGAGATGATGCAAATTCTTCTTTTTCATGATTGTGGATAGTAAGTATGTTTTCCACACGGACAATGACGATAATGTCTTATTTCATAAAATCAATCAACACACTTGTGTTTTAAAATTTTAAAAAAAGGAACTACGTGTACCCTGATCCCCTATTGCACGAAAGGTGGTAGATAGACACTAAAGGTTTGCAACCGCGGAGGGTGCAAAAAAAAACATAAAAAATACACTTCTTTTATCATCTCCACCATCTATTTTTTTCGTACAACATTTTATAGCCAAAATATACAGATTTTACAAAGAGGTTCCTGCGGAGTACCGTAGATGTTTAGGGTGCTAATACCTTCCCTTTGCATAACCAACCCCATTACCTTGAATATTTCCCCCTCTTTTTGGGTTACTCGCTCTTTTCTCATTCATTTTGGAAACAATGAAGTGCGGTGACGATTTTTATTTTGATATATATAAGTCAAGTCAATCCAATGACTTAGTCTTAAACATTTATACCGCTACAGAGACTATGAAATGGAGTTTTGGCATTTATGTATCATTGAAGAGGTAGAAATGAAGGAAATTAATAAAAACGTTTGTAAGCCTTGGAGAGATTGTTGGACATCATGCTCAAGTAACCTTGAGCACAAGGTGAAAGATGCTATTATAGTTGGGTAACAACGATTTATGCCACCGTTATAGTTGTCGGCTACCTATTGAAAAATTGAGGAACTGATCACCCTTAATCTCTTGTTGATAGTTGTTGGAAGTGGGTAGTGGCAAGCAACAAAAGTTTTAGAAATATTTGTCCGGGAATTTATCGTGTCCACAAAGATTGGTTATTAAATTGTCATTCGAAAAATCTCTCGTTAATGAGTTTGGAGATAAATGGGTTTGTAAAGAAAATGTTATCAACAAAAAATAAATGTAAACAAAAAAAAACTAGGGAAGAACTTATGAAGCCTGCATATACTCAATGCATCACAGACTTAAACCTATCGACCAGTTACATTCAACCTAACAATACTCATCAATGTCATCACGTATCACTTACAACCTAAGTCATTTTTAACCCAAATTGAGAGACTGACTGTATCACCAAGGAAATGCTCTCTACCTCCTCAACAATACAGAAGACAACTATATAATCGTACTAACGATCTCTTAGCACAACACAACCACACAAAGGCATTCAGCTCTGATACCCAAGTAGATGTCAACTCTAAATCTATCTCTAGAGTTCATAAACTAACAGATAATCACCCTAGATAAGAATCTAAGAAGTATATGTCTATAACAACTCAAATCCCTAGCACAGAACAAAAATTCAAGACAACAATCGACAAAGATTTGTAAAGCAAGTTTAATATAATGCCATGGGTGACAAATATACATAATTTCAGAGTAAATATATGTACAAACTCAACACATAAAGAATACACAAAGTGGAAGAGAAATGAACCACAAATCTACCGGTTTGTCAGTGCCGATTGATGAGCAATCCACCCCGAATCATCCGTATGCAAGCTTCAATGTTGTTTTCTAAACTAATCCTATCCAAAAATGAAGGTTGATGGAGTTGGGGTCAAAAATACCCAAAAGCATACCAAAAAAATGTGTTTTTACACCTAAATATACATTTCTGACTATCCAGGATCACACGACGACCAAAAAGTGTCGCTCGACGACCAAAAACAGCGTTTTTCCCACGCTACAGCTTGCCTAGCATCGCCCGACGACCAAAATTTTCGCCCGGCGAAAGATTACAGCGAGTTGAAAAATCAGCCTATCATCCAGCATTGTTTCGACCATAACTTTTGAACCGTAACTCCGATTTAAGCCCGGTTCGAAGTGTTAGAAAGCTTATTCAATGCTTATTCTAACAATGAAAAAATATAAACTAAATTAATGATTTCTTATTCTTTGATTTTGAGCCTTATTCGTTGACGAGTTGCTCAAAATCGCGCGTTTGAAGTCGTGTCTTCGATACTTTATTGCTCATGCTCCAAATACGCATAAATACCTATAAAATGAATGGAAAACTATGAAATGATACACTTTATACATTAAAATGCATTATACACAAACTAAACATATTTATATACAAAGTTAGGTTATTCAACTGATATTAACAACCAAGAGTCGATAAGTGCAACAAAAAGTATATACAAAATAACTACACTTTTGCACTTATCAATAGTAGACGATATCTTAATGGATGGGATATACGTGTCTTACTAGATTGATGGTGTGTAAAGTGATTGTAGTTTTATCAAGAGAATAATTGTTCACCATTTTTTGTAAACCTAATGCAAAAAAAAGTGGCTATGAAAGAGTTGGGATTTATTAAGCAGTTTAGAGACTGGAGTTGGTATGCGAGCTAACACCGTAGAGTAGACGGTCGAGGATTTCGAAAAGTGAACAATGATTTTCTTGTGGTTACTAAGGAGAATCTGAAGATAGATGTGAAATTTGTAGATCTGATGATTGTTGGAAATCAAAATGAAGACATTGACTTAAGATAGATAATCAGAGTAGCACAATAGAAGTGTAGTATGGTGCAGTTTGTTATGCGGGTATGACTTTGGAATCAAAGATTGAATATTAAAAGTTGTGGGATAATGCAAACTATTAGACATTCCATGATGGAATTTTTAGGTGAAGGGTTACCTATACTATTCGTGTCATCACCATGTAAATAGATGTATTGTATTACATGATCGATTTTTTTTTGGGGATATAGCATGGTGGCACTAAGGTTGTGTTCATTTTCTTAGGACGGTATTATTGTGTGTTATAATAATATAGACAGTGTTCATGTCATGAAACTTCGCGTCCTTAAGCTATGTTTTTGTGTCGTTTCCTATGGCAAGGACTCGAGGGTGAGCATATTTTTCCTTATGAGGAGAAATTAGAGAAGCGTTATTTATGTTAACTGAAAAGAACTCGTTGTGTTCCAGTTCAAGCACGAATAATATCATAAAGTAATAGATCTTTTATCACAGGGTGATGGGACAGGGAGAAAAATGGATATGTGCATTCATAACTTGTAGTAATGCATCTTGTTGGACTGTTGTAGTTAACGATATATAATGTTGGATATTAGTATTCTAAAGAATTCCAAACATGACGTTGGAGCTGTAGGGTGGGATGCGAGAGTCATATCCGGAGTTGTTTGCAATAGGTAATTTTCGAGGACGATAATCTTTTAAGTGGGGGAGAGTTGTAACACCCCAAAAATCTAGATTAATTATTCAATTAATTTAGTATGAATATCGGTGATTATTGGTGAATATATGAACTATGGTGAATTAGACGATACGGTGAAATGATGTGAGTTGATGGATTTTATGATGTGGTATGATGTCTTGTTGGGGACTAGATGCCTTAGAATTATAGAAGTTGAGGTTATGAGGGTTTTTGGCTAAATGTGTAGAAATATGGGGTGTGTAGTATATTGTGAATTATTACCATTATTTTTATTATTATTATTATAATATTAGGATTGTTATTATTTTATGATAATAATTAAATAATTATTTAATTAATAATGTTATATTATTATTGGGATATATTAGAGTAAGAAAAAGGGAAACGAGTCAGTACGTAGAAACAGAGAAAGAGAAGCATATAAGAGAGAAGAAGAGAAAAGCACTGAGAAGCTAGGGCAAAGGATTTCACCGCAGAAATCAAGAATCAACCAAGAACCTAAGGTAAGTAGAGATTATAACTCTATAAAAGGTTACCTAATGATGGATTATAATAGGATTTAGGTTGCTTGATTTTATGTTTTGAATTCTATCGATTTGGTTGTTTTGGGGGTTTTTTCCCATTGATGAATTTTTGGTGATTTTGATGTGTTTGTGATGAGACTTAATGACATGAATTGGTTAGAATTAATATACAAATGTTGATGAATAATTAACCTGTTAAAAAGATGAATTTCGATGTAAAAGTTATGAATTTTGGGTGTTGAAACATGGAGGGTCGTAACATGGAAACTATATAATTTTTCATTGTTATCGCAGGATAATCGGTTACCCAAATATGGTAACCGGTTACCATATTAAAATTGGAACACGGATGGCTACTGTCATGCGGTAACCGATTACCATAACTGGGTAACCGGATACCACTGCTACTGACAACATTTTTGGAAAACTTCTAAAACCCATAACTTTTTCCTCGGGTGCCCGTTTGATGCGCCGTTTGGACCGTTGGAAAGATAAAATAATTTTCTATTTTATAAAAGTGATTTATAATTCATTAGTTAATTATTTAATCAACATTTCTACCTATTCGTAAGTGTGTTTTAATTTGTATGCCATGAATTATGTTGTGGTTAATTGCGATGATTGTTTTGATTATGTGATACAAGATACATGACGAAGGCTTGTATTGGAGATAATGTGATGAGTATTAACGATAAATGCGAATTATATTATTGCATGATAGTGTCTCATGCATTCATAAATCAAATGCTTGTATTGGCGAGCGAAGGCATGATTTGACGAGCGATGTTAATTGCCCTAATTGGCATTATTTCGAAGAGGGTTCTACCCTGTTTGGTACCACATGCATTGAATTAGTGTTAGTCCTTTGCATCATATTATGATTGAAAAACTGATGGGCGAAGATTGATGAAAGTGTGTATTATATTGCGATGTATGTTATGTGCCGATTATGTGCTTCAATCTTACCCGCTTACTATTATTATGCTTTCTCTTATATTGTTAAGATATCTCACCCTTTCTGTTTGAATGTTACCTCCACGTGGGTAACGTGCAGATGATCCGAAGTAGCTAGAGATCGAAGGTTAGTTGAGGAGTTCATTCAGTTGTGTAGATTGAGTCGGTGTCAGCTCTGATACGTAACACTTTGAGGTTTCGTATGATTCATTTTGTTATGATTAGGATTGAATATGTATTACTCTTTTATTTGAATTGTTTTATGATTATGCTGATGTGTGAAGGATAATAATTATAACTCCAGTTGGAGGATGCAGATGATTAATTATTTGATGTTTTTCCGCTGTGAATAAATGCATTAAAGTTAAGACTTTTGAATACACAATTTGTGTTGCGTATCCTTATCTTGAGCATGTGTGATTGACAAAGTATGTGACATCCTATTTGATTGATTTTTATTTAGAAATTAAATTACTCTAATTTTTATATAAATTAACGACGGAGAAATATGGTGTTACAGTTATTACTTGGAAACATATGTGTACTCCTATTGTTTCGGGTGACCTTGGGCTAAGATCTATCACTTAGTTGAATTTAGCTTCTAATCTCAAGCTTTATTGGGATCTATTTAATTCTAAGGAGCAGTGGGCTACTATTTTAAAATCTAGGACAATTATGAGTTTTGGCTTCGTCAAACACCATATTTTCTTCTCAAGTTGGCATGGTATTAAATATGAAATTAGCTATATCTTCAATCATGTGCAGTGGATCCTTGGCAAAGACACTTTGATTAATTTTTTGAATGACTCTTGGTGCACCCCCCCCCCCCCCCCCACACACACACACTTATTTTGGAAACTTCTCCGGAATTTCTGCTTACGCATGGGGTGCTGCTCACTTCCAAAGTGGCAGAATTCTTGCATAATGGTACTTGGAACCTGCCTTCATTGTGGGATGCTCTCTTCATTTTTCTTTGGGCTAAGGATATTTGGAGTCTGAATATTCCCCCTTCCAAACCCATCTTTGCTCGGAGGCTTATCCTGAACTGTGTGCTAACTAATGATTAGTTTAGGCTCAGAGGGGTCTCCTTGGCCTCTATGTGTCCTCTTTGCAATTCTGCATGCAAATTCAACCCTCATCTTTTCTCCTTCTGCAGGTTTGCGTCTTCCCTTTGGAATTGGTTTTTTTATAAATGCCAATTTGCTTCTAGGCCATGTTCCTTTGAAGAAATTCTTCACCTTTGTCGTTCGAGTAACTCGAAGCAGCGTTCTTTAGTTGTTTGAGTTGCATGTATTTACATTATTTGGAACATTTGGTATGCTAGAAACATGTGTAATACGACTGTATCTCTCCTGACCTCCATGCTACTATATCCATCATTCAATCTCAAATTATTGCTATGGGTAATAATTCTAACCTTACTACTAATTCCTCCATTCATGATTTCTCCCTCCTCAATGCTTTTAAAGTTGCGGTTAACCCTCCCCGACTCCGGTGATAAAAGAGGTGCTTTGAAAAGCTCTCATTCTTGATTGGATCAAATGTAATTGTGATGGTGCTTTTGATCATGCCACCTCTAATTCGGCTTGTGGAGAAATTTTCAGGAACAGTTTCGGCGATTTTATGTTAGCTTTTGTTGAAAATCTCAATCTTCCCTCTTCTTTTCATGCGGAATTGAGTGACGTCATTATAGATATTCTCATTTCTAAGGATAGAGGTTGGCCTAAGCTCTGGATTGAATCGGACTTAACGGTGGTTGTTCAAGCTTTCACCAACCCAACTATTGTCTCTTAGAAGCTTCGCAAGCTTTGGAAATCTTGTTTGGATACCACTTCTCATATGTCTTTTGTCCTTACTCATATATACAAAAAGAGGAATAGTTGTGCTGATTTTTTTGCTACTTTTGGCCTCACAACTACCTCCTTAACAATTTTTGTTGTTATCCCTTTATACATAAGGGTAGATTTTGTAAAAAAAATAGGTTAGGTAAACATTTTTTTTAGGTTTTCTTTGTTCTAGTCGGGTTTTGGCATAATCCTCCCGCTTTTGTGTAATCCTCTTTCTTTTTTAATCTATGATCCTGATTCAGAAAAAAGTTGTTAAACAAAGTAAGGACATAAATGGAGTGTGACTCTCAAACTTTCAGAAGGATTTTGATGGTGTGCCCGATACTGCAAATGCTTGGCTACATATATGCTCAATTTGGCCAGACTGACAAGGTGAGGAACTTATTAGAAAAGATATAAATGTTGATCCTCTTGCCTTATCTTGAACGTAGAGAGAATCTTTAATTTAGACCACTGACATGAGAGTTGTACTAGACACAATTAAAACCACTAATTCATTTTAATCGGAAATGCATTTTCGAAAATTTTCGAAAGTATATTTATGGGATAAATTATGTGTGTATGAGTACACATTAAAAATATATTTCCGATTCTTAGAAATATTTTTAGAATTTCACATAAAGCCTCTAATATAAATATCAAGCCTCCTCATCCCAACTGAGTTATGGAGGTCTTCTAGTCCTCTCTTTTGATGCAAAGGCAATATTGATAATGCAGTGGGTACTCCTAAATCAAATATAATAACTCACACCTATAATAAAATATATATGATTTTTTTTTAAATTACTTTGAAAGCCAATTATATTAAGTTCATATTTTGTCCTAAAGAGATAATTTTTAATAAACATTATTTTTATTTTTGTTTTTACGTTTTAGATCTTAAGGGATTTATTATATATCACAATTTTACTAATTTATAATTATAAATTTATGTTTAAAAAAAAAAATTCAAATTTATATTAAGAGATTAAATTTTTTATACTTGATTATGATATGTATAAAAAAATAAGAAATACTTTTTTACACGAGATATTATTTGACCATTTCTTTCAAAAATTTAATAAAAATATACATCAATAAACTTTGACTATAATAATAATAATAATAATAATAATAATAATAATAATAATAATAATAATAATAATAATAATAATTATTATTATTATTATTATTATTATTATTATTATTATTATTATTATTATTATTAATTATTATTATGATTATTATTATATTAATAATAATTATTAGACTAAATTATAGTTTTTGTCCTCTATTTTGTCTGATTCACGAAATTGATCCTTCTAATTTAAATTTAAACATTTTTGATCCTCTATTTTAAATTTAAACAGTTTTAGTTCCCCTTCACAATTTTTTTATAAAACGATGAGATTTTCATATTTTAACTTATATTTTAATTTACAAAATTAAATAATAGGTTTATACACGATATTTTATTATATTTTACAAGTAATTTACAATTTAGAAAATGAAAACATATTTAATATTAAGTGCAAAAGTATGAAAAAGAATTAAAACTGTTTAAATTTAAAATAAAAAATTAATTTCATAAATCAAACAAAATAAAGAGATCAAAACTTTAATTAAACATAATTATTATAATATTAATAATAATAATAATAATAATAATAATAATAATAATAATAATAATAATAATAATAATAATAATAATAATAATAATAATAATAATAATAATAATAATAATAATAATAATAATAATAATAATAATAATAATAATAATAATAATAATAATAATAATAATAATTTCATTTAACTTTTATTGAATAAATTAAATACTTGACCTTTCTTGTATTTACAAGTAGCATACATATCTCAATTAATTAGATATATGAATTTTCACTATATCCAACCAGTTTTTTATTTTAATTGTTGTCTTTTTTTCAATAAATTTTTTAAAAGAGAATGATCAAATATTATTTTTCATAATAATATAGTCGTTTAATAAATACATACTATAGTCAAATATAAAGAATTTTTTTCTTATAATATAAATTACATTGATTGTTTTCTAACATATACTCGTAATTATTATATTAGTAAAATTGTGATTTTAATTGAAGCTCTTAACATCTACAGCGAAAAAAAAACCGAGAGAAAAGTTATTCTTAAAAAAATTACATTAAAAATAATTTATATTTAGTATTAAAAAAAGAAAATAAATGATATTAAATAAATAGAATAATATTTAGTTAAATAAAGTAAACTTTGACACCTTGCGTCAATATTTTTTTTTTCTTCCCTGTTCTTTTCTAAAAATCTATTTTTCAAATCCAATCATTTAATAAATGTATTTATAAGTTCTAACACTATGGATCCATTTTTTATTCATTTTTTAAATGATTTTTATAAATGGAATTTTTCATAAAAGTTTCGAATGAAAATTTGAAGAGTAGTTATTTTAGATATTTTATTATTTTAATAAAAAATATTTTGGATATTAAAATTTCTAAAAAAGAAATCACTTAATTTTGAAACTATTTCAAATAATTTTTTATGAAAATCATTTTTTAAATATAATTTTTTTAAAAATTACGATTTTGATAATGTTATAAAATATCAAAATTAATCTTTTTTAATTTATAAAAAAATTTGTAATATAAAAAAAAAATTTATAAAATCTATTTTTAAAAATGTAAAAAAAATCCATTTTTTTAAAACTGAAAATTTTCTTTATAACGTGTAAAAAATTATTTTTACATATAAATACATTATTGATTTTAATTTTGTCTTATTTTGTTGACTTGAAAAATGATTATAAATTCATGTAAAAAATTTATATAAAATAATAAATTTTATTCAAACAATTAATTTTACAAATATTTAACCGATAAGGTATATAAAATTTATTTTTTGAAAATACAAATAAAAAATTCATTGGATCTATAAGATATGTATAAAGTTGTTCTTATATATAATTACATTATTGACCTTAATTTTGTCACATCTTATTGCCTTGGAAAATGATTATAACTTCTATAAATATATTTATATAAAATAATAATTTTCATTTGGAAAATGAACATAAATTCACATAAGTAATTTTATATAAAATAATAAATTTCATTCAAACAATTAATTTTAAAATATTTAACCGATAAGATATTATTGAATTAGTGTTATCCTGAATATTATAGAAGGCACTCTATGATACAAGTTGAAATACAATTAGGCAAAATATTTATTTTGGTTTTTTAATTATATTTTTGAATTCATATTGGTTTTTTAATTTTTTATCGTGTTATTTTGGTCCCTTAACTTTTAAAACGTTTTATTTTAATCTTTTTTATCTAATTAGCGACAAATTTAACGACAGATTTTAAAGTTTTTCCGTCGCTAATTAGATAAAAAGGACTAAAATGAAATTTTTTAAAAATTAAAGACCAAAATAACACGAAAAAAAATTAAAAAATTAATGTAAATCTAAAGATATTATTAAGGGACCAAAATAAATATTTTACTATATAATTAATAAGGAAATTCATGAAAATAATAAGTTGACCATTACATTATAAATAATTATTCATGGAATTCAATTCATCAATAAACATTACATTATTTCTAATACTTGCTTTTTTTTTTCTTGTTAAATTATAACCATGATTATACAGAAATTAAATTACAGAATTTCTTATTGGCATACTATTCGGTGAAAATACGTTTCATGCAAATTTTCTTCTCGATATTTATTTTCAGCTAAAACTTTTTTAGATAATTATTTTGCCAGATAAATTCTATAATAATTTTATAGATAAACCTGCAGAAAATATTCGAAGGTAAAATCATTGTTAATTCTGCAAATAATATTGCAGGTAAATTGAAAAAAAGAAAAAAGAATTCAAAGGTTATATTAAAACCAACTCATGTATTTAACACAAAATCTGTAGTTAATCACCTAGAGATTTTGAGTCACCACCTATTTATCAGTATTTTTGGTAACTAATCACGAATTTAGAAAATAAATGAAATTAACTCAAAAAATCTCTAAAACAATTTGTATAAATGATTTGGTGAAAAAATACGCGTTTGTAGTCATTGTCTGGACAACGGCGTAATAAAGATAGAACTTAGACAAAGATAAGTTGCAGTAAATAACTAAAAAGAATGTAGTAAATAACATTAAACAAATTGAAGATAAAGACAAAAAAAGGTAAATGCTTCGTTTAAGGAAATAAGAAAATAATGAAAAAGTTGGACGCAGACGCAAACATGTTTCTCGCGTATTATTTTACTCTTTGACTCGAGTACTCCACTGGTATGGAGAGTGATGTATAAAATTTTGTGACCTCTGATATAATATATGAGTATGCTATTTATTCTATTACAAAATAATCGACGACGATGGTTATGACTACTAGAGGGCTGCTTCAGTTCACTCCACATTCTATCTTCAGTTTCCCTCCAATGTGCTTGTGTGTTACCCACGATCTTACTGCTTATAATCCACGTTGAGTTATAACTACTTCAAACTTCCCCACGAATCTTTGGTGATAACTGCTCAATGTGTCATCGATGTCGTCTCTAAAAAACTCTGGACTTGTAAAATTACTAAGTCTTTAGTGTTTCGTGGTTCGGTCGACTGATATCTTGAGTCTGTCGACTGATCCTTTTATTAAATAAAGGCTCTTGTCGACTGCCCTTTTCGTAATTCTGGACATATTTCCAGATGATCCTATTCCTATAGATCTGCTTTTGAGATTCCTCCAAACCATGTCTTCCTTCGGCGCCACCTTAGCTGATTCCCTTTTTGACGCTTTGTCATTAATGTTCTTGGAACACTTTATTAATGCTTTCTCACAGTAAATGTCTTTTCGTTGACTTTCCACTAGCTGAAAAATCCAAGTGTAATAGATGTCCCTAAAAAAAATGTCACTGTAGACCAATATCTGAAGGGAGAAAGGTGGTATTTTTTGCAATCCACTTTGTCCACTCGCCTCTCATGCTCCGTACACGTTATCTCATTCATGCCCCTCGACATTCATCTTAACCCGCCTCTTTACTCAAAACATCGTGTTCCAATATTAGCTAATTTTTTAAAAAGAACTAGCTAGGTAGGTGGAGAAAGTTTATCAATTTTCAAGGTAGTACAACCTTATCTCGTTACCTAAGAGAGAAAGAGACTCAGGAATAAATAGATCTGGAAACAGGTGCCTGTAGACTTGGGGAATAGCTTTTCCCTCAAGTTTATTGGACCATCCTCTTAAATCTTTGTTCCAAGTTTATCTATAAAGGCGGAACTCGAACACCGACAAATTATATTTCCTCTTCCATCAATTTTCTTTTAAACCTAAGACAATGAGTGAATCATCATCTAAGACGTCTAGCAGTAGCACATCTAAGGAAGTTATTGTGGCTCTAGGAGGCCACGAGGATGACATGGTTGCTTCTTCTCGCGGTGCTAGTACTTCTCTTTGAGCGACTGTGGTGGGCAGGACCTCAGAGATGAGGATGAAGAAACCAAAAAAGCGGAATAAACTAGGTTAGAAGGAATGAGACGAGGCCTGAAGAGTCTTCTTCATGGAGAAGCTTTAACTTCAGCCAAATAAAAACTGAGGTATAATGCCAAGGCACGCCATCTTTTAGAGTTATTACCATTTTATCCCTTGCCATTTGGCCATTTTTGGTTTACCCCCTTGTAAAAGATTTTTTCAAAAACAACCTTGCCATTTTAAAATACTAATAATTTAGTCCCTAAAGTCAAAATCCACAGGTAAATCCGAAACAAAATCTGCAGGAAACCTGCGAATTTTGACTTTAGGGACTAAATTGTTAGTATTTTGAAATGGCAAGGTTGTTTTTGAAAAAAAAATTATAGGGAGTAAACCAAAAAAGACCTATATGACAGAGGACAAAAGTGGTAATAACCTCATCTTTTATTATTTATAAAATAAAAAACTACATATTTCATCGATTTTTAAAATAAACAAAGAGAAAAACAAATCAGGATACACTTCAAATCCCAACTATTGCAGTTTATGTTTTTGTTTGT